>OMPJ01015820.1:0-27344 GCA_900312935.1 Carapus acus | reverse complement strand
GCGTGGACCTCGCAATACTGTTTTGAAGAGTGCAGAAAAGGCTCGACTGATTGGTTTGCCATGCGACGTCACCTCCATGGTCACAAGAGCACGAATCAGGAAAGAGTTTCTTAAAATCACGCACAGGTCTCTAATGAATATTAAGTAGCCACATGTGACAGGCACAGAACAGGCGCAGCACGTCTCTAGGTCTGTGATTGCTGCATATAAAAACAAATAAACGGACTGTATTCGTTCGGTACAGCACTGTACCGTACCGAAGGTCTTTTCGGTACGGTTCGGTACGAATACAGTGCATCATTACAGGCTTACCAGTAACCCTGCGTTTTCAGATAGCAGAGCTCTGGTTGAATGATAAGGCACAATCATCTTTTTAAGGCATGATGGTGCCTGATTGTTGAGCGCCTTGTAAGCAAGGAGAAGGATTTTAGATTCTGTGATAGATTTTATGAGCAACGCTGGGGTGATGTGGTCTCTTTTCTCAATTCCTGTAAGTATATGTGCTGCGGCATTCTGATCCAGCTGGAGAGGCTTCAGTGTCTTGTCGCTACAGCCTGCTAGTAAAGAATTACTGTACTCCAGCCTGGAGGTAGCAAAAGCATGAATTCGCTTTTCTGCATCTTTTAATGAGAGCATGTGCCTAACCTTAGCAATGTCATGTAAGAGAAATAAGGCGGTTGTTGACATTTGTTAAATGTGGGCATTCAGTGACTCAAAGATTTTACTGTGGTGCTGGAGGCCAAGGTAAAGCCATCCAATTTACGAATGCTATTACATAAAGAGTTTCTAATGTGCTCTGGACCTACAACAATAACTTCAGTTTTACCTGCGTTGAGCAACAGTTGAGGGTCATCCACGTTTTTCTGTCCCTTGGACAAGCCTGGAGTTTAGCTCGATGGTTGATTTCCTCAGGTTTCACTGATAGATACAGTTGTATCGTCAGCATAGCAATGGAAGTTGATAGTGTTTTCTTATTATGCCATGTAGTGGAAGCAGAGAGAGGATGAACAGAATTGGTCCGAGTACGGAGCCCTGTGGGACTCCAAGTCTAACCCCAGTGTGGTCAGAAGACATGTTAACATGTACAATCTGAAGTCTGTCTGATAGATATGACTTAAACCATCTTAAGGAGGTTCCTTCGATGTCGATCAGATCTTCAAGCCTCTGTAGAAAAATCTGATGGTGGATGCTATCGAGTGGGCTCTGAGATCTAGGAGAACAAGCACAGAAGTGAGACCTTTATCTGAAGTGGTTAGGCCCTAACCACTTCGGACAAAGCCGCCAGGGGGTCATTTGTTACCTTCACCAGTGCCATCTTGGTGCTGCGTTCTGAAACCTCTAACAAACTATTGCTCTGCAGGTAGTCGCATAACTGTTTAGCAACAACTTCCTCCAGGATCTGTGAGGAAAGGAAGGTTAGAAATAGGTCCGTAGTTAGCTAAGACCAGTTAATCAAGGGTGGGTTTTTTTAAGAAGAGGTCTGATCACAGCAACTATGAAAGACTGTGATACGTAGCCAGCTAATAGAGGCATATCAATCATACTAAGTACAGATGTTCTTATCAAGGGAAGGACTTCTTTGTTAGATGCTGTTCTGACTTGCCTGCTCAAACAGGTTGATTTAGCTGAGGAGACCATCTTGGTTATTGCTAATAGGGGAGAGGCAGTCTAGGGATGGACGAGATTGTTGGGCCCCTGTGCAACTGTGTTTGTTAGACTTAGAGCACCTATTTTGTTTATTATTGTTACAATTTTGTAATTGAAGAAGGTCATAAAGTCATGACTGTTCAGCAGGAATACATGGATCGGTAGGTTCATGACGCCAAATCAGCGTGGCCAAGGGGCTGAAAAGGAACCTTGGGTTATTTTGATATTCTTTGATTAGTGAGGAGTAGTAGGCGGCTCTGGCCTTACAGAGGGCCTTTCTATAAGTACTCAGATTGTCCTGCCAAGCAAAACAATAGGAATAAGTATGACTAAGACTAAGAAGTGAGACTACAAGGGGGATTAAACCAGCAGACGGCGTTACTTTGAAGTTTGACAAAAGCTAAAAATAGCAGAGGCAAAGAAGATGGCATTTCTTCAGGTCAGAAGAAAGGGACAGTGAGCAGTGTCAGGCCAAGAGAGTACAACTGACACCACTTTTGCTTCTAGGGTGCACATGGAGAGGGTCTGAAGAAGTTGCATTTTTCTTTTTGTGGTCCTCCATCTGATAGGCTTTGAAAGGAACTGTCATTCTGCATGAATGGCAGAAAAGTATGTTGAGGTGGTGCAGGACAAATGTGAGGCTAACAAGACAGTGGTAAGTTGTGCGGAAGGGGTAACAGATGGGCACAGGGTAGTGGTGGGACTACGTCAGGGAACAGCCTTGAGCCCCTTCTTGTTCATAATGGTGAACAGATTGGCAGTTGACAGCATTTCCAGCAGCAGTCCCTGTGGACATTGATGTTTGCAAACAATGTTATCTGTGGTTAGGGTATAGGACAGGTGGAAGTGGCGCAGGTATGCACTGGAGAGTGGAAGAATGTGAGTCAACAGAGAGTATGTGTGTATGAATGAAAGTGGGGCAGGTGGACTTGGTGAAGTAGCAATTAGTAGTGATGGGGGGATGAATATAAATATCTGAAAAATACATCCAAAGTAACAGACGGTGCACAAGAGATTAATAATAAAGTACAGGCAGGTTGTCAGGGTTGAGATAGTGTCAAGTTTGCTTTGTAATAAATGAATAGCAGCTAAACTGAAAGGGAAGGTTCACAGAGCCATGGTGTATGGTTTAGAATCAGTAGCTCTGTTTAAGCGACAAGTGGCTGAGCAGGGGATTGCAGAGATGAGGACGCTTGGGTTGGACAGGATTAAAAATGAGCACATTAGAGGAACACCTAAAGTGGGGTGATTTGGGGATAAAGTGGATATTGGATATAAAGAGGATGTTGTAGATGGTGCAGCCAAATAGAAGGAAAAGAGGAAGACCACAGAGGTTCATGGATGTAGTCAGGTAGGTAGGTAGATAGGTAGGTATTAAATCTGTTGATCTTTGGATTTAGGAAGTCTAAGAGCATGGTAAGAAAGACACAAAGGTAGTGGGTGTTTCAGTTGATGATATCAAGGCTAGAAGTAGGAAAATTATGATCCTCGGTGTCTATCCCTGGGGGTAGCAGCCAAAAGAAGATTATATACTATCTATGTTGCAACGTTATTTTCCCGTCTTCTTTTGGCATGACAGTTTAGCTCCCCGCGGCATGGGAAAAAAAAAATTCAGTCCTGTGCAAAGATGAAACCGAAACCGAAAACTCCTCAGTCGAAGCTGCAGACACTTTATCTGCTGCACTAGGAGAGACGCTCAACTGCCTCCCCCAGCCCCCTGCTGACTCCTGATGAAGCAGAGATAGTTGCTGAAATGTTTCACTCGTAAACCCGCACCCACCACCTACTAATGCGTCAAAATTTGTGTGGCTCTCCATGCTTTCAATTCTGTGGAATGCGGGTCAGAGTGGCTCTTTCGATTTCAAAGGTTCCCGACCCCTGTTAAAAAGGATGTTGCAAATCAGTGATTTTCACATTTTTCACACATCACAAATCATGTTCTGTCCTATTGCCTGCTCCCTTGACGCGCCGTTGCAAGCAGGATATTGTTTGTCCTTTTGTGTCATTAAGTGCTACATCAATCATCTTTCATAACGTCCATGAACCTACAGTTGGGAACATACTGTAAGTGTTTGAACACACTCTAATTTGGCAAGTTCTCCCACTTACAAATTATGGAGGGGCCTGAAATGTACGTCACCGCTGCATTTCCATTATGAGGGATAGAATTAAAGAAAACATTTCAGGAAATCACATGATTTTGTTTAATGATTTATTGCTGCACGTAAGTGTTTGAATACCTGCCAATTAGCAAGAATTCTGACTCTCTGAGACCTGTTGCTCTGCTTGATAAAAAATTACCTCTTCTGTGCTTATCAATCTCACTTAAAAGCAGCTGTGAGCTTTTCCAAGACACTTGTCCACACACACTCAATCAGACCCCAACTACTACGATGGCAAAGACCAAAGAGCTGTCAAACTCTTGCAAACTCTTGTAGACCTCTGTACGGCTAGAAAGGACTACTGGGCAATTTTCAAGCAGCTTGGTGAAAGTAGCTCAACTCTGTGAGCAATTTTTAGAAAATGGAAGAGGATTAAGATAACTAAAATGATTAAGATTAATGATTAAGATGTCAGTCTCCCTCGGACTGGGGCTCCATGCAAGATCTCGCCTTGTGGGGTACCTCTGATGAGAAAAGTGAGGAATCATGACATGAAGAGCGCTGAAAGCACAGTTTCAAAGGTTACTGCTGGTCCAACACTTTGCCATCATGGTTAAAAATCATGCATCGCTCTGAAAGTTCCCCTGCTCAAGTCAGCCCATGTCCAGGCCCGCCTGAAGTTTACCAATGACCATCTGGATGATGATAGATAGAGGAGGCATGGTATTGAGAGGATGGATGGGGTGTTACGTCCTAGGATAGGGGATCCTGGACACAGAGTTACAACTGTGGTCAATCAACAAATCAATTGAATCATTGTAAACTACAAAAAACAGGGGTCGTTCAGCACTGGGGAAGAGCGTCCAACACAGCAAGCAAAAGGGCTCTTGAAAATGGACCAAGCTGGCCTATCCCAATGTAAATTGGTAAACACTACAATAATCTTCTTTCCTTCCCTACTCATAAACAGGAGAAAACGGTCAACAAAAAGGCCTCTGTCCCTGACAGCGACCTGGCATCCAAACTGATCACAGAGCTTCATAGAGAAGCTCTGTGTGGAGTAGTGGGCCAAAATCCCTGTTGCATTGTGTGCAAACCTGGTTAAGAACTACAGGAAACATTTGACCACTGCAGTTGCAACCAAAGGCTTCTGTACCAAATAAACACTAATTTCTTCAAGTGTTCAAATACTTATGTGCAGCAATGAAATACAAAGTAATTCTTTAAACATCATGCAGTGTATAGATACATCTGAGGATATGCTGGGTCACATCAGTGTCGTTTCCTGAGATCATTGGGTGTTTCAGGTCTCACAACAGACACCCTTCCCACTGGCCACAATACCCACCAGGACCTTGTGGTTTAGTCACGACTCCGCCTGCTCCAGCCCTTCTTCAGCTTTGAACTTCCTGTGTTTCCGAAACACGATGCTTGCTGATGCCACTCAGGTAGAGTAGGGTAGACCATAGACCTTGACTTTTTACATGCTGAGGAGAACCACCTGCTCCATTTTGTAAATCACCTTGAGATAACTTCTGTTCTGACTTGGTGCTGTACAAATTAAATTGACTTCACTTGACACTCTGATGCCACTGGAGTCCCGGTGAACTAGTGCCCCTCTGCTGCGAGAGACCCTGAATTCCTCCTCCAGGCTGCTGAAGGGAGGCTGGAGTTAATTGCCTGTGCTGTATAGTGCTGCACTCGTGAGACGGCGTGGCAGCCCCAGCCATCTCTGGAGGTAGGAACTGATCTCTCTCTCCAGGGTCTCTACTGCAGACATAGTCACTTCATACACCAACAAGGGCCAAAGGATGCGGGGCAGAATGCCATGCTGGTCCAACCATGTCTTGAACTTGTTGGGTAGTCCAGACTTGCCTACTGCAGACAACAAAGCTTGGTGATGGTCTTGTGGATGGATGCTGTGTCTCTGAGGCCACAGTAAGAAACCTTGCACTAGCTTGCGACAGGTTTCTCAGTAATCGATCGGTATTTTTATTCCTTCAACAAGGAAAAGAAACTAGTCCATCACTTTCCCTCTCCTCGGGACCATGGGCTTGGACTTTGTTGGTTGTAAGCTCATGCTAGCCCAGCGAAGGAGTTTCTCCAGGCCCTGAAGAATCCACCTGCATCCAGGCACAGATATAGTAGTAACCGTCAAGTCGTCCATAAAGGTTTGAATGCACTGATGTATCAATGTACCTTTTCTAGAGCAGAAAGTCCCTCATCTTCCTGGCGAGGATTCAATTCAATTCAATTCAATCCAAGGCCATATTGTCACATGTACAGTATGGAAACGAGTTTCCCTGCACAATGAAATTCTTACCTTGCACCGGATGCCACGCGTCAGGAAGCAACAGAAAAATAAATAAATGAATAGATGAATGAATAAATAAGTTCTTTTACTCTGTGGAGGGAAGTAAATAGACACGGAGGAAGAAGAACGCAAAATAGGCCAAGTATTTTACAGAAAGAAAATCGTCCATGGCATATGATTGATGGGGGTTCCTCATGATGAGGGGGGTTCTCAGCTGTTTAAGTCTGATTTCTGTGGGAAAGACAGAGTTCCTAAATCTTGTGGACCTGCATCTGACACTCTTGTATCTCCAGCCTAAGGGGAGGACTGAGAACAGTCCATGTTACGGGTGTGTGGGGTCTCTGATGATGGAGGCAGCTCTCCTGTGGACTCTGCAATGGTAGATCCTCTGCAGAGAGGTGTCCCTGTGGTGTCCCGGTGATCTTAGACGCAGTTTTTCCCACTCTCGCAGGTGGTAAAAACTGCAGTAAAAACTTTTGCGGTCCTTAGCAGTTGAGCTGCTATACCACACCGTGATGCAGATGGTGAGGACAGACTCCATCATGCAGCTGTAGCTGAGGTCTTATGTGACATTCCGTATTTCCTCAGCCTCCTCAAGAAGTACAGCCGCTGTTTAGCCTGCTTCACTACCTGTGTGGTGTTAAATGTCCAGGTGAGGTAATCGCTGACGTGGACCACAAGGTATTTGAAAACTGCTCACCCTCTCCACTTCAAGATCTCAGATAAACAGTGGGCCATGAGGTCTCCTTTTCTTCCTCATGTTCACTATCATTTCTTTCGTCTTGTCTGTGTTGAGGGTGACGTTGTGTCCACAACATGTCACAAGACTGTCTACCTCCCTCCTTTAGGCCGTCTCGTCCCCACCAGTGATGCGTCCTATCACTGCAGTGTCATCAGCGAACTTCAGGATGGGGTGGGAGGCGACACAGTCATGAGTGAGCAGGGTGTAGAGGATTGGGCTGAGGACGCAGCGCTGTGGGGTTCACATGTTCAATGGTGCTGGCCGAGGTTCTGTTCCCAATCCTGACATACCTGGGCCTGGCCGTCAGGAAGTCCTGGAGCCACTCGCAGAGGGTGGGATCCAGTCCTAGTTCAGCCAGTTTGTGGGGACAACTGTGTTGAAGGACAGTGTTCAAGGAATGATGAAGATCTTCCCCTCCACACAAAGAAGTGAGATGGATCAGAACTACTCTAGCTTGGTGGAGTTCTCCTCTTTGGGGGTCTAAATTCCATCAGCCTATCTCTATTTATCTGAGACAGTCCCTCCTTGCCAAAACACCCACAACTGATTCCAGAGGATTCTAAGGAGGTTAGGACCGTGCTTATACACCTCGTAAGGTACTTGTCTAGGACCTGGAGCAGAGCTTGCTCTGGCTGCTATAACCACCTCCTGGACTTTCTTCCACGTGGGTTCTGAGGTGTTAAACTCCACTTGAGGGGCTGGTAAGTCCAGGAGGGCTCACTTTGGTACTAGCGCTTTCTCTGTCTGGGTTGCAAAGGATGTTGGACAGGTAGTTGTTCACCTCCTCCTTGGAACACTCAGGACACCCATTGCACTTGTATGCTAATAGCCACTTTTTAAATCCAAAGGGGTTAACTAAAAAAGAACTACGCCTTGCTCTCAGTCCTCCGTCTGCTTTGCCATTCCGATCTACGCAGGATCATGGCCTTACGGATGGTGTGTTGGAGCTCAGCAAGAGGCGGCCCCTCGTCTTCAGCTGCTCTTTCAAACTGCTTTGTAGATAGCTCTTCACACAGCTGTTTAACCTACAATTGTTGGTGAAGGTGGACTTGCTGGACTTTTGTTCCTCAACACCAAACCTCTCCGCTCCAAAGCTTGCTATATTTGTGGTCAGCCTCTTGAGTCGTCCCGTGCTGTTTTGTTGATGATTCCCGATGTATCCTCATCAAACTGCTGCCAAAGACTGTGCTGCTTTGCTTGAGGCCATCTAATCCGATGGTGCTGGACTACTCTGCTAGGAGTTGGAGCACTAGGCACTTGGAGGTTCTAGGCTCTGTGGGTTTTCTCCCGGCCGGGCTCCTCCTGTGTCTCATCAGGTGTTAATCCTGTGCGATTTGCAGTCATCTCCTGTGTCGAGCATTTCATCAGGGGCTGATGAATTTTTAGGTCATGCTAGATCTTTCAGACCTTTTGACATGTCATTTTCTGAAATATTCTTTTTAATTCCGTCTCACACAGAAAATGCACCTATGATGTAAATTTCGAAATTCCTTGCATAATTTCTAAGTTGGAGAACTTGCCAAATTGCAGGGTATTCAAATGCTTATGTTCTCTCTGAATATCCATTGTCATTCCTCTGCACATTTTCAAGACCATCTTAGTCTCCGACCCAATTCTCCTTACTTACAAGGTGCTCAGTAATCATGCACCATCATACCTTAAAAAGCTGATTGTGCCTTATGATCCAACCAGAGCTCTGCGGTCTGAAAATTCTGGGTCACTGGTTATTCCTAAAATCAGTAAGAGTAGAATTGAGGGTAGGGCCTTTTAGCTATCAGTCCTGTGGAACCATCCTCCAGCTGCAGTGCGGGGGGCGGATACCCTCACTATTTGTAAGAGTAGGCTAAAAACTTTCCTTTTTGATAAGCTTACAGTTGGACAAAACTATGCGGCCAGAATTAGACCACACACTGAGCTTTTCTCTCCTCCTCTTCCTCGATCTCCTCTCCGCCTCACTTGCATTCATCCCTCACCTGCACGCCTGTCTCATAGATGCATGTTACTAATTGGGCTTCTTCCCCGAAGTTTCGTCTTATTCTCTAATAACCCACATCTGGCAGCTAGAACACCACTAGTGATGACAGACCTCCAAACAACTGGGTCCTGCTTCTACTGCTGTGCATCACTACAGTACACCTGTGCATCCCTACACCTGTCTCTGTCTCCCTCACCTTCCCTCTCTCTTTCAACCCAACCAGTCAAGGCAGTTGGCCACCCACCTTGCAGCCTTGACTCACCGAGGTTTCTTCCCTTTCTTTGAAGTTTTTCCTTGCCACCGTTGCTAATAGGGGATACGTTGTGTACATCGCATAGACCTTGACTGGTTAACATGTTGAGGAGCACTACCTGCTCCATTTTGTAAAGTGCCTTGAGATAACTTCTGTTATGATTTGGCGCTATACAAATTGACTTAACTTGACCTAAACTCTTAACAGCTCCTTCTGCTGCTTTGATGCATTGTTTAATCCTCTCTTTCCTCAGAACCCCATTATCCTCACCTCAGCCCCCTCCACTGACAGCAATTGTCTGCAAACCATACATCTTGTTGGTCTTGTCACTGTTTTGTAGACCTATCAATTCAGTCATCTTGCAGTTTTTTTTTGTAGGCAATGTTGGTCACAATGGTGGTTGAATACTCATGAAATTGTGTGATACAGAGGTGTCGAGCACTCAAATGAGGAAATAAATAATTGGCTTGAATTTAGAGATACTATTGTTTTTCTGATCATTTTTCTTTTGTAGCCCAGTTGAGCAGTGTGGCTGCATTGCCCCCCGCTGAGCGCACTCAGCGAGAAACCACCCTCCAGAGCAAGAGAGCCACTGTGGAGGCCTGGCTGACAAGAGAGGCCAGCATACTACAGAAATACAGGCTTGTAGGAAAACTTTTGCTTTCTTACGTTTTGCATTTCTTTTTGGCATTCAAATTTCCAAACTACTCATCCACTCGTGCTATTTCTATGTAAATAGTAATGATACACCTAGATAGCTGTAGAGCTATCAGAGCTTTTATCAGTTTAATGTGTGTAGATGTGTGTAGTGTATCCTACCATGTTTTTTGCTTGTTAATTCGCCCATATCTGTATTTGAATTTATGGGAAAACATCAACCTAAGATTGTGACTAGACCAGGAAAGTGGAAAAAGCGAGCAAACATGGAGCGAGAAGGACGCAACTAAAGAGGAAAACCCTATAAAGCAGAGAAATTTCAATGGAAAATTTGAACAGGGAGGAGAAAATGGGGGAAGTCTTCAGCTTCGACAGCTGATATCTTTTGCCGTTATTATTTTGTATCAAGGTCAAATTCGTCACTGTATGTGCAGAAATGCTCCGAGCCACTGAAAACCATACTGTTTTTTGTAAAGATTTTCTCATTTTTTGTTTTTTTGGAATTGCAGAGCTACAGTAGGAAATGATGATCTGGATTTTATGCTAATCAGCACACAGTGGCTCAAAACTATACTTTCGATGTGGTGAAATTACAGTTTTAGGATAATGTTTCTTTTTTCAGTAAAAGAGTGAGGCAATTTGTTATTCCCTGTAAAAAAATCCATTCATTACAAGATTTCTTTGATTATGCGAAAGGTTAACCTGTCTAACTAAACGACATGGAAGAAACTGTAGCAGCAGAAAAATTCCAGCACTCATGCAGTGAATACAAAGTGTCTGACCAGTTCAGGAGTACGTAAATTTTACGCGGTTAGTGGACTCATCTCCTTCTTGATCCATACAATGTGTCAAAGCGGTGACAGCCTCATGTTGACATATAGAGAGGCTGTGTTTTTTTTGTTTTGTTTTGGGGTTTTTTGACAGGATCTTTCAGAGCAGCATCAGAAGACTCTGGCCTTACTAAGAAAGCAGCAGACACTGATACTCGACGAGGAACTGATTCAGTGGAAAAGGAGGCAGCAGCTTGCTGGGAATGGGGCTCCTCCCGAGGGAGGTCTGGATGTTCTCCAGTCCTGGTATGCACTGTACAAGATATGTTATGCTACAGGTGTTGTCTTTGCTTGGTAACAATGCTATTGAAGATTTGTCTTGATTTCTATCCAAACTTATATAGCTTATATATGTACAGCAGACCTTAACTAAAATTCAGCAAAGGCATGTAAGAGGTGATTGCTTGTTTCTATAATGTAGCTATACATGTACGCTTTCACTGAGTCATGTTAGATGATGACGGCTGATTTAACACGATGAAAACTTTTTGATATATCTCGTCATACATAGTGAAATACAGTGATGTACTATATGAAATACAGAATAATGCACAATACTCACAATAATACTCACTCTCTGCAAAGGATCTGTATTGAAAAACTAGCAGTAAATCTTTGAATGTTTTGCCGTTCAGAATCATTCCAGCATAGTTTTTTGAACACATTTTGTTAACAGAACACATACAGGCATGAAATGAATATTATTTGCAAATGGAGGTCACATAATTTTTTAGTACCATCCGGACGCTATCTGGTCAAAGAGGAGATACCCAAGTTATCTTTAAGAACTAAGTGACAAAATCTGCTCAACTGCTCGGCAGTCATACTTGGTCTGTCTTATGGCAACAACTAACTAATGAAAGCCCCTTTTACATTATTTTTCATGAAGCACATACAGTATTCTGCCTTCAATATCTTTGTATTCTTCTTGGATCTCTTTTCTTCCTCTTCAAACAATCATTATTTTGTATACTGTTGCCTCAGGATTATTGTGTCTCCTATAGGAAATAAGAAAACCGAAATGGAAAAGAAAATATAAGTCACATTCATATTCTGTCATAGCCGGGCCAATCCAAAAAGGTCTTTATTGTCCTTTCTCCCCAACACAAAGCTTGCGGACTGTATAGGCTTAAAATTAAACTCTAACTAACCTAAGGTTCCGAGCAAATTACCAACTGAGGAGGCTATGATACGCAATACAGTAAACTGAAAATCATTCTTGCAAGGGAGGAAAAAAATGTTAGGAAACGCAAGGAGAGTTACTTTTCGTAAGAAATCAGGAAGTGAAGGGACAAGATATGGAGACTGCACAAAACCCAAATTTCTCCGCAGTGGTACAGCATGTAGTAAATATGCAGCCGAAAATGGTAAAGGAGCAGCAGACAGAAAGGTTGGAGTGAGTGGGAAACTTATGAGACTGATGAAAAGCGGGGTAATTATTTCGGTGAAGAATTAAAAAAAAAAAAAAAAAATTGTTAAAGCCAGAGGAGCAAGTTCACAAATTGAACAAACAACACACCCCTGGGAGAGGCTGGTCAACGGTGCAGATATGCCTCCAGGCCCAGGTAATGGCTAAGGCAATTAATATAAATGATGTTGCAGGAGGACCTTCTTGGTCTTACTTCGTGCAACATAAAGTCATCTCATCAGAGCAAGGACAGTTCTATTCTGGCGTTATTATTATAACTTACCTTTTAAGATGAAATGTCTGCTCTTGGTCCGGATTATGTCGAATTTATTTCCCTTGAAAATGTGACCAATAATCCGGTGCAATTTGTATACCGTATTTTGTGCACCATAAAGTGCACCAGAATGTAAGGTGCAGTCTCAATGACAGTCTATTTCTGTACTTCAGCCATAGTTTGAATTGTGCGTCGCAGGCACGTCTCTTCACTGAGGCCATTTTTGGGGGTCCATAGCCCAACAAATGTTGTCTTGCAGCATACCAGTAGTACAGTATACCTACCGGAGGCGTGGCGGAGACTAGCGTGTATACTGTACATAACTTCACGTAATGTTCTTTAATTGGTTTATTGCTGCCAGCGTATGCAGTGTACGTATTGCGTCCCTTTGTTGGCAGGAAATGGTCCGACGGTCAATGAAACTGCGCGCCTACTAAAATCGTGTAACATTTTTACAGATTTTGGACTTCAGTGCACACATTAAGCACATGTTACACACTTGGATATAAACGGAGCATTTCCAAGGCGTAGGGATTTTAAGTGGGTTTAATTTCTGAAAACACATACACAGGCTCATTTGGACATCCCCCCTCGGTGCAAACACCGGTCTTATTCCGAACTGGGCATTAATCAACAATCAAGACATCACAACTGCTCAACCCATCACCCATTTCACCCAAATCAGACCTCACCTCAAGCCCACATATAACGCTTTCATATGTAAACAACACAAAATACATCTTTAGCTTGGTTCTCAAACATTAACAAAAATAATCCTCTTCTCTTGCACTACATGACTCTGTTCAAATATAACTGTAACCAAATCGTTTCATACACACCTTCGCGGCACAGTTACTCCGCACAGCCTACACATTCATTTGACATCTTTCCAATAACTGCCTCAGTATTCCAGCATTCACCCACGTTGCAAGCAGGTTTTCTTTGAGGTTTGTGATGGAATTTTGTAATGGAAGAAGATGGGTGCAAAGGATAGTGCTACTAAGAGAACAAAGGAGATCATAGGAAAACACGAGTGTTGTCCACGTGTCTCTGATTTTTCAAAGTTCCACGGCCATTTGTCATCAACAATCCACTCTGTCCTGAAGAAGAGGGAAGAAATTAAGAAGCTTAGTATAGCCAGAGGAATTCACATGATTGCCAAGCCACATCCAAATTTCCTGAAAGATGTTGCAAAGCTGTTGTTGGTGTGGATCAACAAGTGACAGTTGAAAAGCTATTCTGTCATATCCTAAGGCACCACTGTATTATTATAGATTATCTAAATTTCCTGGATCAATAGATCAATCAGTAAATAAAGTAGCTACCTGTTATTATACCATTTCAATGCATGTCCATCAATTAATTTTTGTTTCCTGCATTTTTTGTACTATGCATGTTCAAGAGCACTATGGTATACAAATCTATCCGTTTGTGTTGGTACTAACTACTTAAGGTGGGATTTCTGATTTCTTTAACCTGTTTCCTACTGCTCATCACATTCATGTGTATCCATGTTTGCTCTGTGTGCCAGGTGCGAGAAGCTAGCTGACTTGATCTGGCAGAACCGTCAACAGATTCGACGATGTGAACATTTAACTCAGCAGCTCCCCCTGCCAGGCCCAATGGAAGAGCTACTGAGCAAACTCAATGCTGACATAACAGATATCATCTCTGCCTTGGTCACGAGGTAGATTCTAGAATGTGAATGCTATACCAACCCTTTATACTGAAATTTATCAACCCAGCGTGAAACATGGGCCTGTACACATCAACACAAGAGGTGTTTACATCTGCATGGATCCAGCCTTTCCCCACCCACCAATCTGACAGACATGTTTGGTTCCCCACTTAAACTCTATCCGAAGGAAAGATAACTTAGATTGTATCGTCTTCAGCTCTCTTTACCAATCACAACTTGTACGAGCGACTTAAATCATCTAGGTCAGAGTTTTCAGTTTCATTTCTGTTTGCGCAACTTCTCTTGAACATGATGAATGGGCCATTTCTGCTGTCAAGCTGAAGCATACTGCATTTTCCATAGCCTTAGACACATTTTTTTCATAGTTCATAGTTTTTCATAGGCGTGCAACTTATTCTCCGATGTGACATATACTTGAGATAATATTCAAATGTATAATTTCACCTTTGTTATTTGCTCACTGACAAATGTGCGATGGCTTGTGTATCTACTACTACTGTATCACTACAGTTTTAACATTACGATAATTTAAGCGCTGCTTCCTTCTCTGTGCAGAAGAGGAGGGGGCGCCTCTTCTGCTCACAGTTGCCCAGAAGTGACAGAGGATGAAGAATTCAATGGATGTTGTGATTTGGAGTAAGATCAAGGATATGGTAAATTTGATAGCTCATTTTTTATGCTTAGTTTCTTGAATAATTGACAGACATGTATTCAGTGTGTTGTCTATGCTATGTAGCTGAATAACCATCAATGTGTTATGCTAGCCTGCCATACGTCTATTCAGCCTGTTTTCATGTATTTTATTGTTATTATGAATTGTCTTTCAAGATGAAATGTCTCCCCCTGGATCCCGGATTTGGTAAATAAATTTCCCCAAAAGATTCAACTTCTAGTCTGGTGATTTATGTGGGCGGGGTTTCTTTCATTATTATGCATTTTCCTGCTGTGCGAATAATACTCCAGAGCGATTTATAGTCCGGAACAAACAATAATTTCATTCCATTGATTGAGTGAAAAGGCAGACACACAGGTAGCCACCTGTGTAGCCACCTAGCGGAAGAGTATGTGATTTTTCTGCCTCTAGCCAGCCAAAGACAAATTGTTTGTGCTATAATTTCGGGACAGTGGTACCCTGGAGTATAAGTCGCACCAGCCAAAATACATTATAATGAAAGAAAATACATGTTTGATTTGCACCAGAGTAAACCAGAGTAAGTTGCTTTTTTGGGGAAAATTTATTTTGAAAGGCAAATTTTGACGGTAGGAATAATAAGATGGCGAAAAACAGGCTGAATGGATACACAGTAAGCGAGCATCACACATTGATGGTTATTCAGTTACATGAAGTATACACAATGAACTGAATACATGCCTGCTATGTTAATATTATTGTATTGTATTATTCTGATACTGTAAGCATATAAAACAAGCTAAGTAGTTTACCAAACCCTCAATCTCACTCTAAATCACTAAATCCATTGCGTTCTTCATCTTCTGTATCGCTTCCAAACACCTCCGCCAACTATGGAGGTAGATGAAGCGCTGCTTTCTCTTCTACGGAAGCTCTATTTAGATTACCGTTATTGCCGTAAATTACCGTAATGTTGACAATATTAGTGGTATAGGAGTAGTAGATATTGATGGACAAGCCCTTGGACAGTTGTCAGTGAGACAATAACAAACATCTGAAATTACGGGGGGCATGACGTAAAAGGAATTTTGATGGATGTCGGAACTCACCGGTTTAAGGTTTTAGCTAACAACTTCAAGCAAGCATACAGCCAATACTGGTTGCACTTTCAGCCCTCTCTGAATGCTCTCTGAAGTCCACTTTAGTTGAATAACCGTTGACTGGAGGTGACACCGCCCTCCTCAGGTACTACTGCTCCCGACGACGAATGACCCTGTACTCCTCCGCACATCTGAGTAAAGAGGAGTACCTGTCGCATAGGCATTTACAGTCCCTTAGACATTTGTCACTGACATTTAGATGTCTTATTTTGATACATGTCAGTTATTTAATCTTAATTTTCAACTAACGCATGTTTTTATTATTATGTATGTATAATTTACTTCTTCTGTAATTCTAGCAGTTAAATCTTATACATGGACTTCAGCAACATAACCACGACGGATACAACGTCACGCAGTGTATACTTTTATGATTTCACATATACAGTATATCAGATTTGAGTATAGTTGCGCCCCCGGCTAAATTCTGGAAAAAAGTGTGTTTTATACTCTGGAGAATCTGGTATTAAATAACTTATCATTTTCATACCAATCTTATCAAAGTTGATAATTTCCAACAAAGCGCCACAATATATTTTAGTGAATGTCAACTAGATACCAACAACTGACATGACGTGACAAACAATGTTATCACACTGTGATAACATTGCATAGTTTAACCCTAATAACACAGTATTGCAAAGTTAGCATACAGAGACACATAGAACACACTAGTGCCTCAATCAATAATGCCATTGCATGTTTTCTCTAATGCACTATATGTGCTTGGCATCATGTCATTAGATTAATCTGTCTTTCTGTTGTAGTACCTTCATCATTGAAAAGCAGCCACCTCAAGTGTTAAAGACACAGACCAAGTTTGCAGCCACAGTGTGCCTCCTTGTGGGTGGGAAGCTAAATGTCCACATGAACCCACCTCAGGTCAAGGCTGTGATCGTCAGTGAACAGCAAGCCAAGGCTTTGCTGAAGAATGAAAGCACACACAGGTGAGAGACATGCCCCAGCATGCATGTGTTACCATTAACAACGATGTTTGCAAAGGCAGTAAGTGCAATATAAAGCAATGACTAACTGTGCTGTATTGTGTGAATGCAATTTGTGTTAGATTCAAAGGGCTTTGCTCCAACAGAATTACAGAATGACAACTATTGTCATCAATGCACGCTGATCTCTCCGTTCTCCTCGGAGACAAAAACATTTGTTTTTAATTCTCAAACAAATGTTTGGACCTTAAAACAGATTTTGGTCTTTGCTTTCAATATATTACGACGTACCTATTTTTCTATGAAGGTTTGAACTTTGAGAGTGTTTAAACAAGAGAGAGGTGTGAGAAAATGTCTATGCCTGCCTTAGAAAATTGTGTTAATTGTGTAGCAAGGGGTTTTGTCACCTTAAAACATTTACAATAATTGTGAAAAATAAAGCTGACTACTTAGCTGATTTAGCCTATTGCAGATTATTTTTAGACCGTGACTCCCGCGATCAGCAAGGGACCACTGTATGCATGTCTGATGTATGAGTGACCTGCTGAAGTGTAGATTGCTCAGACAGCTGCCTGACACTGATACGACAGTTTGAAGGTTCCATAGTGTTATGCGTAGTGTAGGGGGGATTGTCCATAAGGGATATCATTCTACCACAACCTCAACGCAAAGGAGGAGCAGTCCCAAGAATGAGCTCTGTCTTGACTAGGTTGTTGAATCTTGTGTCGACCCTACTAGGGTCCTGTTACAAGAGTCAGGTTGTGTGAAAACACAGAGAATGTTCACCCTGAAATGAGGGAAACCCTCGTGTTTTTGTTTCAGATGAAGATGAATAACTCAGGTGCTGGTTTCTCTTTTTAGGCATAATACTTGCGTCTTTTAATCAATTGGCTCTTTTTTCAGACCGCTAAAATGTTGCATTTATGTATAAGTTTTATATTGTGTGTGACTGTCGGTCAGTCTGTCCTATACCTTAATTTTCACCTATGGCCAGCATTTTATCCAAAATCACAATTTGTCCATATTTCAACAGGTGGGCTTCGATGTTAAATAATCAATCTATCGGCCTTAAGTTTTGGAGTTTTACCCCATCTTAGTTTTTTTGTGAATTGCCATTTCAGTCATCCAATGATTTTGACCCCTTGTTGTCTTTGCACCTCCTAGTTGCAGTTGATTGAGCTCATTGAAATCAGCTGTTCTGGAACCTAGAAGCCAGAGTTTCCCATATTGTGTTTGTCCAGCTCTAAGTCTTGCTCCAAGTTCAGGTTCAGGTTTGAAGCTTGTCAAATTTACTTCTTCAAACAGGCCCAGACATCCTGCATCAGGCTACCTTGATAATATTGCAGATGCCACCACAGTGGCTTCACAAGACAAAGTGAGCACAATAGTTGGAACCTAAGAACCTGAACGTGACACTAGCTTATCCTCAGCATTGTAGCTCTCTCCTGCCTCATATTGATGATGTGCAGAGTCACTCCAGAACTTGGGGTGCTCTGTGGTTTGGCTGGTTGACAGAATTATAGCAGCTCCATTGTCTTCTTTGTACATTCCCTTAATATACTATGCTGTTTTTCAAAGTATGTCCCACCTTGCTCACTTCTTCCTTTGCTAGTGAAAGCAGTGGAGAAATCCTGAACAATAACTGTGTGATGGAGTATCACCAGGCTACCGGCACCCTCAGTGCCCACTTCAGAAATATGGTGTGCTTCTTTGCTCTTCATTTATCATTTGATTTAGAAAAAATGATATACTAATGACCAATTACAGTAAATGATCATTTGTTTTCGTCTTAACAGTCACTGAAGAGGATCAAGCGGTCAGATCGTCGAGGTGCCGAATCAGTGACAGAGGAGAAGTTCACTGTTCTGTTTGAATCCCAGTTTAGTGTCGGAGGCAACGAGCTCGTCTTTCATGTCAAAGTAACCTTATTAGTGACATAAAAAAACACTCACTGGAAGCATTGAGACATTTCATATAGAAGATTATTCATGTTTTTTAGTGTTTACTCTGTTAACTCACATTTCACTAATTATTAGATTTATTTACTTGACACTGCAGTAGTCAAACATAATTTATCTTTCAAACTAGCAGCTTGTCTGGTCACTCATTTCTACAACCTCCACACTGCATCATTACTTTTGGCAGTGTTGAATGTTTTCCTCCATTGCGATTGATGATCAAATCATCAAATATATTTGAAGTTAATATTCCAAAGTACACCCATGAAATAAACACTCTTTTTAGAATCATAGTCAAAAACATTTATAGATATAGATTCAAAGCAGTCATGAGATTTTTGCATCTTACTGTTTGCAATGTTCAGTTTATAGACTACATCAACTGAGGTTTTTTTGACTGATTCTATAATGACTGAATGTATGTGTATTAGTATGTTGTCCCTTCATACATTATCAGACGTTATCGCTCCCTGTGGTGGTAATTGTCCATGGAAGTCAAGATAACAATGCCACAGCAACAGTCTTGTGGGACAATGCCTTCGCTGAACCAGTGAGTTCGTTCTTGCAAGTTTTTTTTTCTTTTTTTCCACTACAGTTAAGATAAGAATCTTTGCATCTCATCTGATTCTCCTCTATTCTCCCTACTTTAGTGAAGCTAATACACTAAACCCATAGCCAGAAGTTGTCGAGTTGATTGAGCTTTTTTGTACTTTAATCATCTCTAGTTGATTCTCAAAGCTTTTCAACAAAAGTGGACATAATTAAGTATATTATTGTTGTATTTTAGGAAATCAATCAAGCAAGTAAATAGTATTTACCACTCATCCTGTACATATTCATGCAGTGCAGGAAATTTGTAAATGCAATTTAGAATAATAGATACATACTTAATTCCTCTATGTGCTTTGTCAGGGTCGGGTGCCATTCATTGTACCTGACAAGGTGTTATGGCCTCAGCTGTGTGAAGCTCTAGACATGAAGTACAAGGCAGAGATGCATAGTGGGCGTGGATTGTCCGAGGATAATCTGGTCTTTCTAGCACAGAAGGCCTTTTCAAGCAGCAGCAACAACCCTGAGGATTACCGCACCATGACCATATCTTGGGCTCAATTCAACCGGGTGAGTCTCATGGCAGTCCGACTACACTTGGATCTATGGTTACCCTATTTTCTAGAGTACAAGTCACACCTTTTGTCCTAGCTTGGCTAGTGATGCACTTTATACTCAGGTGTGATGAATATGCGAAATTATTAAAATATATAATTTCATGTGTTTGTTGTTGTCACACTGACAACCCCACGAGGGCACTCTACGCCTCTGTATCTACTACATCTTCCTGTACCACTAAAATTTTGACATTGCAGTAGTTAAAGCGCCACTTCCTCCTCTTCACAGTAGAGGAAGCGGCGCTTTGTCTACCTCTGTTGTCGGCGGACTTGTTCAGAAGCAACATCAAGGATGAAAAATTCTATGAATTTTGTGAGAATGAGTTAGATCGTGGGTTTTGTAAAATTGTTAGCTTGTTTGACAAGTTGTTATTTATAAGTTGTCAAGCTGTTTTATAAACATACCAGACACGTATTCACTTTGCTGTGTATGCCTCATGTACGGTAGCCGAATAACCATCAATAGGTTGCGCTAGCATGCTGCACACCTATTCAGCTATGTTTATCTATTCCATTGTTAGTACTGGAACTTGCCTTTCAAGATGAAATGGCTATTCTTGGTCCCGAAGTTTGTAAAATGAATTTCACTAAAACAAGCGACTTTTTTTGTTTCTTTGATCGTTCATTCATCATATCTTGTCATGGTAGAAGAGGTTTACCGCCAATATTCTCTCATATTGTCTGTGACAGGAAAGTCTACCTGGACGCAATTTCACCTTTTGGCAGTGGTTTGATGGCGTTATGGAGCTTATGAAAAAACATCTGAAACCTCACTGGAGTGATGGGTAATATTTGATGCTTCTGATTGTCTAATCTCAAAGCACAAGAGAGGAACCAAATATTCACTCATCTGACACAGATATCGTAATAAGAATGTGTTAACTTTATTTGTATCTTACAGGGCCATCCTTGGCTTTGTGAACAAGCAGCAGGCTCAGGACCTGCTTATGTCCAAACCCAATGGTACTTTTCTTCTACGATTTAGTGACTCTGAAATTGGAGGCATCACCATTGCGTGGGTGGCTGAGAACCCCAATAAACCAGGTATCATATCGTATGTTGTATTTGCATGTCAGGTCATGCACCAACGGTGTGGTTCTCTACAGAAAAATCCAGCATTACCACATCGTATAAAATTTTTTGTTGTTGGAAACTTTGATATTGATTACTGTTGATTTACATGGTAAGAGAAAAGCCCTTTTGTCTTCCTAGGTGAGAGACTAGTCTGGAATTTGTTGCCATACACAACGAAGGATTTCTCCATTCGCTCCCTGGCAGACCGCATCAGTGACCTCACCCACCTTCTGTACCTTTATCCTGACCGCCCTAAAGATGAGGTCTTCGCTAATTACTACACCCCTCCGCTGTGTATGTGCCAGATTCTCATTCATTTTACCGCATTGCTATTAGATGCGAATATGCATCACTAATAACTCATATCATTTGAGTATGTGTGTTATTGTGCATCCCTAAAAGATATTCATGTCCAGGTACAGGAAAAACGCCCTGAAGTAGATATTTTTAACCAAAAAATCGAACACAACATATGTAAGACCTCGACTGCATGGTCCCAATACCTTTATGTCTATTTCAGCCAAGGCAGTAGATGGGTATGTGAAACCACAAATCAAGCAAGTCGTCCCAGAGTAAGTTTTTTCTCTTCCTCCAAAAAAGCCACATTTGATTAGTTGATTGATTAGTTTCATTGTGACTTTTCTTTTGGCAACGGCAAACCAGTCATACTTTGAATTCTTGAATCGTGGACAAACATTCTGTAACTGCATGATCGCAGAATTTGCTTCTGTACATTTTAGATGTTTTATCCAACCATCAAATAACATACTGTGAGCCCAGTCACTGCTGCTTTGCATAACTGATAACGAATTCTGAAAAGCTATGTATTATTTCATTGAAAGGTTTACCACACCGAACCCTGAACCCAGCAGTGGCACACCCACATTCATGGATCAGGCTTCATCTCCCTCTGTGGGCAATCCCAATAATTTTGGTGTCTATCCTGCAATGTAAGGCAACACTATTTACGCAAGCCGCAAATATGAGAAATGAGGTTGTGTTGAAAATATTCAGTTAGATACAGTATATAATCAGATACTAATGGACTAACAATTTTTAATGGACTGCACAGTCATGGTATTTGCGTAGGTTGATGAAGTTGCCCCAATGTCTCCCTCTCCAGCTGCAGTTCAGCTGCAAAATGTATTCGTGCAAATGCACTAAGCCTCTCCCATACTGTTAATGTCTAAGTGCTTCTTAATGCTACTTATCAGACTAGCTCATCAAAGCTTGTAATAAGGAAGTAACACCAACACTTCAAAGTGTTTCTTCAATTTGTGACTTGCTGTCTACCATTGTCTGTTAGGAGTGACAGCATGTTAGATGGAGATGGAGACTTCGACCTGGAGGACACCATGGATGTCGCACGCAAAGTGGAGGAGCTGCTCAGGCCTCTAGCCAACCAATGGAGCAATCAGCAGTCCTGAACACAAAACTATTTTGCATTTGTCTTAAAAATTCGCCCTAACGATGAGTACTCCTGACAAAATCACACAGGAATTTTCCAGTGTAGCAGCAGTATTAATAGAGCAAATGGCTGTTTGTTAGAGAGATAAGTCTCCTAAAAAGATCAGATTTTTTCATAATAGTGAGGTTACCATCAAGATCATTCATCAATCATTCAAAAAATGCGGTGATGTGTTTTTTTGCATTCTGCTGGTAGACATGCCGACAATTTGATTGAATTCTCTGACATTAAGCTTATCTGACATTTCAATAAAATGCGAATCTCCCCAGTTCTCGACAATATAAGAAATCAAACATACTGTAATAGTATTATCTCATTCAATGTAGTCTATTGGAGTGTTTTTTTAACCCTCATTCTTTTATACAGTTTTATCTAAGCAACACCACTTCCTTAAGACATGTGACTTTTGAAATAGTAGAATAATTATCTGTACTGCAATGTCTGGAGACTAGAAATTGACTTTTGAATTGATCTTTTTTCTGAGATATCCTTTCCAGTGAATGATAACATAAAAATCTACAGTGTAAGTGGCTTATTTTGTGAACTCCTGCCGATTTTGTGCAAATATTTTTGGTGCATTTATCAACTGCCTTAAAACAAGAGGTAAAACTTTGTGAAGCCACTTTCAATTTTTTACATGTTTAATTTCATCTTATAGGTGTCAAATGGAATTCAACTCTTCAAGTGTTGTCCCAATAGAAAAGTAGTTAAATGATATCAACTGTCGCTTGCTGATGATACCAGCATGACTGTACCCTTAATGGTCACAAGCAACCTATAATGATTTATTTCAAATGTCATGTGAATTATACCTGCAAGTTTTGGATAAGGTTTTATACTTGTTTTTCTTTGGGGAGAGGTTGGACCAGTGATTTCTGATTGAATGTGAATTGCATGTCACAGTATAAAGACAAATTATGTCCACTGTTGCCTTGACCTGGCCTCAGGTTCTTAGGAAGGGCTGGATGATTGGATGATAGGCACCGTCGTCATTGGTTAGATACCTTCATAGTGACACATTCATTTAACTTAGTTAATTTACTTTAAATTGAGTTATTAATGCGTTGACTAATGCTTTTCTCACACATTTAAGCCTACTTCTGTGGTAGATGAATGTTTACCTGTAAGGTATGACTTTCATTTTGTGATTTGTGCCTCAGTGGCTGGTGTGGTTGCACATCTCTGAGTGTCCTTCGATGAACTGTAGTGACGGAGCTGGAGCCCACTTCCGTCTTGAAGCAAATCCAAATCATTTGGATAATGTTTTCCGTCATTAAGGATTCTCCTGCAAACTTGCCTTTTGTCTGGTTCGTCTATCTGTACATTTTCATTGGTACCCAGTGCCTCATCTCACCACCAAACGTCCCAGAGCTTAATATTTAGTGGAGTGAACATTATCCTTACACTTTAATTGAAGGGAAAATGTCCTCTGATCACAGTATCAAAAGAAAACACGTTGAATAGGTAAATAATGATGAAAGAGAGAAAATTTTGCATTTCGATGTGCATAGAAATGTTAAGAGGAGGCTCGAATTAAAGAAAATATTCTGAATTTGAATTAATTCACTCGATCAATGTGGAGAAATAATAGTAATTTTTCAGTCAGTTATGTATCAGTGTCAAAACATAGAGGCAAAGATATGCTTCCTACATGTTTTCAACAAATTCAGAACAAGTAGGTCAAAGGATGTATTTGGTATTTTATAAGTATCATAGGAATGCACGAAAACTGTTAACAATTCCACAGATAAACAGATTGTATCTTTTTTGTGTGTGTGTTATTTGACAATTGCCACTTTTTTCAATTTTTTTCTCCTCCCGGTTTCCTTCCTGTGTGGATGGAAACATTGCTGGCAATAGAATATTGGCTACATTGTGAATTAGAAAATTGTGAATTCCAAATGCAATTGTACGTAGGGGGTACTCAACAGACTTGATGACAAATGTTCATGCAAACACATCAAAATCAGGTCAGGGCTACCAGATATGGGAAATAGGTCAATCAGTCAAAAAAGATTAGTCAGACATACAGCAGTTTGTGCATGCTTACCTCTGAAATGTCAATACACGATGAGAAAACTCTAGGCATTAGTAATCAATAATGCCTCAAGTCTCTCTTGAAGCTGATGCTCCTTCAGATGAAGTGGCCGAAATTTGCCTGAATTTAAGCCAGGTGAAGTCATAGTTGTTTGTAAGGTATATGTTCACATTCAATCGTGTACAGTTTTCTGTTTAATTCATAATAATATCCAATATTAATCTCTGATTCTCTTTTTGCCATCTTGCTGGTAGGGAATTTCAGGGTCCATTTCTTTTGTTCAGTGTGTTACGATAGATTATGACACATAAATGCAACTTTCATGCTTCTCAGGAAAAAGGTTGCAAGATAAAGGCAGCCAAGTTCAAACTAACTAAGTTGCTATGACTTGAACATAAATGTAATACTTATAATTAATAAAAAAATCTTTATTTACATCTTCTCGTTGCATTGATTAACTTAAGCAACAATTTAAAATCTGACAAAATTAACCAAACTCAACAATGCCCATACAAGCAGTTATTTGCCTGTATTGCGAACTTATTTTCTGTGTCCTGTTTGTGACATACAGTATGTGTTTATTTTGCTCAACATTTGTTGATGTTTATTTGTTGTAGATCATTTGTACAATTCCCTACCGTCAGTCTACAGGATGCAATAGTCTATGGCCTGAATTTCATTTGAATTCCTCTTTTTTGACAGTTGAGAACTGTTTCGGACAAACAAATAAAGATTTTGTACCCAATTCTTCTTCCTTATGGCACACAGTGCTAGTTGTGAAACTTACACATGGAAATTATTTGCAAGTACAATGGCTGTTTCACAGGAACCATGGCATGCACATAATACAATGTTGGGCAAAAAATAGACAACTAATTGTGGAAACTACAGTCTTAGAGGATGTTCATGTTGTTGTTTAATCTCTATAATAAGAAATGCAGGTCACGGACATGCCAAGAAATAAGTCAATAAAAATTGCAACTTTCTGGCTACAAGAAAACACTCTTAAAAAGAAAGCAAAAAAGAAAGGGAGGTAATCAGTGATAATCTCTTTTTTAGATCAATCTGATCGAAGAAACTGCAGAATCACTCAGTTCTAAGGAACAAGTTATGGAATTACTCAATGCTATGGAAAAAGGTGGAGATGTTAAAAATGGAAAACTGAAAAAACTCAATACCCCACTTGTGTTTTTTTTGCACCACATCTGGCCTTTGCACTCATAGAAAAAATCTTTGGTACCCAGCTTTAAATGAAAGAAAACCCCAGAATAGTAACTTGAAACTGACAAAATAAACATTCAAATTCCAGTAAAGCTTTTTGATGTTTCCATCAGTGGTGTCCTCCTTGATTGCCTCCCATAAAGTCCACTGTGGCTCAAACAATGACAGATGGTGTGATCTGACACTGATTTAACTTTACCTTGGTACTCACCTCTAATTTCTGTAGAGGATGATGGGCTTAATATGTGTATCATACGTGTCTTCAATTTATCATCAGTGTTCTCCTGCAGCCATGCTCAGGGAGGTTTGTCACAGTCCCGTGGATCCTCTATTCCTGAAAACTATGCAAAACTAGTTACAAGAACATCAAGCTCCTCAGATGGTCTTTGTAGCCTTATTTCTTTCTAATACCAAATAAATTCAATTTTATTTGTATAGCACCAAACAAAACAGAAGTGATCTTAAGGTGTTGTCCAAGATGGCGCAGGTAGAGTTTCTGAACATTTTAACATTCAAGCTGTAAGATATACACACAGAGACCCAACGTGTCCCCAATTAGCAACAGTGGCGAGTCAAAACTCCCCAGGGAAGAAACCTCGGGCTGACCAGGCGGGTGGGCAGCCATCTGCCTTGATCTCCCGAGACAACTTTCCTTTGCTTCTGCTTGTCCATGTTTTAAGTGTCACCAAACAGCACAGTGACTACGTTGCACCCCTTGGCCAACTGACTGCTAATTGGAGGACACACCCTGGTTGAACATGTACCAATGTTGAAATTATTGTGAAATTATTGTTGAATTTATTGCACGTTTATGCCCAAGCCTGTTTTATTCGTTAGTTGGTTTTGTGTTGGGTTTTTTTGTTTTGTTTTTTTTATCTGTCGGACCACAATTCAAATATGTCTGATTTTTATTGGTTAATTTTGATTTTTAGCGTTTATTATTTCAATCCGATTGAAGGTATCTCTGTGACCACTGTGGGTTTTTCCATCATTAACAAAGGGTTATCAACAATTTTTGCCGCATGTGTAACAAGTGATAGGCAGTACTCGACATCAATCTGGCTAAAACTTTCTCCGATTGCCGTTGCCATATATTGCACTGGGCATCAGCAATGTAATGTACACTGCAATTCTGGGTGGGGTTGTGGGATGGGGATTGTAGGGATATTGTGTGTTGCACTGGACATAGACAGTGTATGTGATGTGATATCATACATTTGACTGCTCTACTACTTCCCCCAGGGCCCCCATCCCAGATGAGGAATTGCACAGGTGTCATGTTTGTATGCCTTCCAGTCTTGTCTTCAGTCAAACAGTCTCTGTGTCCCTGTCATTGTTGATGGCACATGTAGCGGATTTCATCCTCTTTTGCCACAGTATTGACGGTAGTAAGTTCCATCACTTTTTTGGACTGAGACTGGTTTTCTCTATGTCTTTTCCCTGTCCAATGTGGACAGGACCAGGCCTCCTGGATGGAGAGGTGGCCTCTCATCTGTGTCTCATGAGATCCCTGTCAGTCCCCTCAACAGCCAGATTCTTACTGCTGGAAGAACACATATTACACACAACAATGTTAGTCAAAGTCAACTTTATTGTCAGTTCCTATATATGTGCATACATATAGAGGGCTGAAATTGCGTTTCACTCTCATCCACTGTGCAAATAAAATACACAAAGTAAATACACAAAGAACATGAAATGTTAGGGAGCAGTGTGGAAAGTACACAGCTGTGCAAATGGCAGTGCAAAGGTGGCTCAAAATGAGGTAGGTTAAGTTGAGAGA
>OMPJ01015818.1:0-12857 GCA_900312935.1 Carapus acus | reverse complement strand
CATCAAAATTAAATGAAATAAACATTTGAATGCATCAGTCTGTGTGCAATGAATGGACACAATGTACAAGTTACACCTTTTGAATGCAATTACTGAAATAAATCAAGTTTTTCAAAATATTCTAATTTACTGGCTTTTACCTGTAGGGGTTCAAATTTAAAATTTGGTCCACTAGGTGGCACTGTGTGGATATGATGTACCTCACTCCTGTCAATTCCATTTTCTTTATTGTGAAAACATCTATAAACAAGACTCAAAAATGGAAAATAATTACAGAGAACATAAAGTCCACAGTTTCTTGTGTTGCGTCTTTTTTTTTTTTTTTCATTTAAGAACTTTTTCCATCTATAAACAGTCCGTGAGTGATACACAGCCCCGACGGCACGCAGTCTCCACGTGCGTGGCTGTGTGTGTCTGAACTGTAGTCCATCATGGGTGGGGAGGGGGTATTTAGGGGTTGGAGGTGAGGCTGGGGTCTCTTGCTCTGTCCATAGGGAGGGGAGGAGAGAGAGGACATGAGAGGACGACCCTCTACATGGCCCACCTCTGCTCCTTGTTTTTGGTGGTTTGGCGGTTGCGACAGGGGTCGATGCTACAACGATGGACGATTCTTCTGCCACTCCACAAACTCATCCAGCAGCACGGGCCCTGAAGAACACACACACACAAACACACACACACACACACAAACTTACACAAGTTGTCCTGCACTGCTCACCAACAGTGTCGTGAGGCTAATAAGACCTTTTGGGGTCCAACTTCAGTTCGCACAGATAGAAAAGATTCTAAACCGTGATCAAAAGCAATTTTTTCTACTTGAGTGTGTATGGATGCACATGAGAAAAAAAAATCAGATTCTTTGAATCAAGACAAAAACTTTCAGGGTTAAGTGTTGAAAAAGTTAAAAACAGCACAAGAGGGCAGGCTGACTATTTCCCTCTGAAATCAACAGACACGCATTAGAGGAAGAATGAAAGATCTAATTGCACAATGTAAATTGCCTTAATGACAATAAAAGATTCCTGATTCTGAGGAACATGTCCACTCACAGGCTCCGTCTTCATCGTAGTTGCTGAGGTCTGTGTTGATGGTCCTGCTGAACTCCAGGACATTATACCACTGGTCCTTATTCATGCCCTTATACTTGGATTGCTGTGAGACAGAAGCCAGGGACACATTACTCAGAGAAGGGGATGGGGACATGAGAGCAAAACGACAACAAGAGAGGGAGTGTGAGGAGGTTGTGCGTGCTCGTTATTTCTGCAGTACCTCCAGGAACTGGTGGAACAGTGGGAACAGTGACCAGGTTCGACCCAGCAGCAGGGCCAGCATGGACTTGGCCGTGTCCATGTCCAGGCTCCTCTGGTCCTTATCCTGAAGACGGGGGAAATGCTGAGATGCTCTGCGTGCGTGCGTGCGTGTGTGTGTGGTTGCTGGCTCACCCTGGCAAAGTCGAAGGCGTATCTATAGATGTTCTTGAAGGCCGAGGAATCGTTGAGCTCGCTGCGCAGGAACTCCAGCTTGCTCTGTAACCGCTCTGTACCGTCACATCTGGGGACATCACGGGAGGTCATGTGATCAAAACAGTGAGTGAGTGAGGCCTGGGCGGGGTGTGTGTATGCGGTTGTGGTGATAAGCGAGGGGGATCGGTCTGATTTCACTCACTGCAATGCCGTCATGCCCCGCAGCCACTCCTCCTTGGTGAAGAAGCCCATGCTGGCTGCTTCTAGATGCCAGGCCAGGACCAGCATCACGATCTGATGTAGAGAGAGAGAGAACGAGGGAGCCTGTGTGAGAAGACAGGCCGGAGCCGGTAGAGCCGGCTTTGGTCTTACGTGTGTGTGTGTGTTTGTGTGCTCACGTTCTCTGGTTCCACGCCAATGTCTTCGCAAAACTTCTCCATGGCCTCCGGCCCCACCACGTTGTCGGGGCCGGCGTACTCCAGGAACCAGGCCAGGCACTTCTTACTGGAGAATGGCTTCTCAATGCTGACTGGCCTGGAGTTGCGGATCTGCGGTCGCGTGAGGCTGTGGGCGAAGGGCACAGCGTCGAGGAAGAGTCAAGAGACTGATCATGTGACAGCAGGCATGTCAAGACCAGGTATCAATACAAAACAAAACAATATGACCGGAAAACACACACACTCATCCCGTTGACCTTCGTCTCAGTGATCCCAGAACATGCAGTAAATGAGGGCAGCATGACCAGCATGTTGTGTGTGTGTGTGTGTGTGTGTGTGTGTGTGTGTGTGTGTGTGTGTGTGTGTGTGAGAAATGTCAGGCCGGGACCTCTTGAGAATCTTTTTCCTGCTTCTGAGCGTGTGTGAGCTCATGGGTCGTCCTCCCTCCATCCAGGGAAGCAAGCGCTGGTGCGAAGGACAAACACGTGCCAAGGGCCGCGGTCCACAATGTCAGCACGATGTGTTGGACTAACGGTGGAAAACTGCGTCCCCTGCATCCGAGGTGGAGCTCAGGGCCACTTAAATAAATACCTGTGACTTCATCAGCTGACGCAGTGATATCAACCAATCAACACCGAGACGCGTGAGGCAGTGATGTCGTCAAAAAGCTATTATGGTGTCATGCGAACGAGGCTGCGACAACGAGCCGGACGACTAGAAGACGGAGCTGTGCGGACGCAGGACAGGACGGAGGGGAGGGCGGCTGAGACCGAGGCTCACCTGGTGATTTTACTTTTCCTAAGCTCCTGTTCGTCGGCGTCGGGAAACTTTCTCTTCTTCTTCACAGGCATCACTAAACTGCCACTCGACTTCACTAGCTGGGCTGCACGGGGAAACCATGAAGACATGAGACACACACACACGCACACAAACATGCACGCACCTGCGCACACGTCAAATTCCATGAAATGTTCTGTGATGGGGGGTCAAGACTGGAGGTCACCTGTGTATTTCTGACTGCCTGGTCCATTCAAGTCGAACAGGTTCTAGTGCATGCACACAAACAAACACAAAAACACACAGGGACACACAGACATGTCGATTGAAAGAAACCACATCCACTCGCACCAGTGACCAGAGTAATTATGTTTAGCTAGCTTTGTAGCCAGCAGAGGCACTTACAAGCTTGTCCAGTGTGTCTGCCTTGTTGTTGATGTTGAAGATGTTGTTATTGTTGTGCTGCTCGACCTGTGATGAAGGAAAAAGGCCATATCCAGAGAGTGCTAGCTTAGCTTTGACTTAGATTTATCCAGCCTGTCAAGATGCAACCCTACACCTGATATCGGACTGTGATGTTTTCTAAAGAATCATGGTCACATATAGACGTAAACAAATTGCCACCAAGCAGCCAGGGGGACCTCATGATCATGTGAAACGATCGAGTGGCTCCTCCTTCATTTTGATGTGTTGTTTTGGTCTGGGCGCTCTGCCTCTCCCCTCAAACACACAGCGATTATTATGATTGTTGTCATGCGTGTGTGTGACACCAATCGTAATGCTATCCATAAGCTACACCACAATCCATTAACGCGACTGCTTGAGTACGTCGTGACCTCACGCAGCCTGTCTCGGGCCAAGCCTAAACTGCACACCTCGACGCATAAGTTACGTCTGAATCACACGAGTGATGCGTATACGTCCGAGTCCAATCGCGTCTTATACATGGATACATCTGAATCCCAGTCCGGCACCCGTGGGCTGCCTCCGAGTCCACCTCGGGAACGGCGCCACACGGTGATTTCAGCCTCGTCAGAGGCGTAGGCCCGTTGTATCAGTTTAATCCCTGGTATTTACGCAGTATTACGTTGAGGACGCTTCTCGAGCCACTAAAGCGAGTAGCTCGAGTTTTTCAGATGGACTCATTCCTATCAACATGCCACCTGATATAAACAGAATGAAGGCGAGTTAATGTCATGGCCAAATCCAGCGGGATCCTGATCGATATTTTCCACATATTTGACGGCGAATCGCAGCAGAGCGCTTAGAGAAGAGAGGTATCGATTAACAGTTTTCCCTGACGATGACCTGCTAGTTTGTTTGGCCTCGGAAGCGCCGTTGTCTGACATCAAGCTCCTTTTGTTTGACTACTAGTCGAGCCGCGCTAGCTACCGCTAGCTCCGCTGTCAATACGCCACCCGCGGGACGGTAACGGTAAAGTAAGCATAAACGGCGTTACAGCGACGCGTGAGGGCTTGGTCTGTACCCGTTGAATTATTCGACAGGGAGAACGGTGGTTCCACGGTCCAAATACTCACCCTTCGAGACGACACCCCCGACAAATCACTCCCACCTGCGCTGTGCCAAACCGGGTGAGAGTCGGCGGGCGACTTCCGGGGAGATGGGCGATACCAACTCATTCATAGGGGTGGAGGGGTGAAACACTATTTTCTAACGTGATGATAAGATGATTTGTTTCACGTTATGAATTTGTATCAGCATTTAAAAAATATTCCATAAAAAAATACTAATAACAACGCTTATCTCGACACTAGTTGCCGCAACAAGTAACTTCACACTATTACCGACTACACCCACAATTATTGCAAAGTGCAGCGTGACATTTAATTTAAAGGAACAGTCCATAATTCTGAACACTCACATGTAGCGTCCACATGTACCACGGGAAACGAAAAGGTGACCTAAGGGGGGAGAAATACGTGGGGAGGACAGTGCAGACAACAAGAATTCAACGCAGATATTACAAGCACTTTTTCTTTGATGTCTTTATTTTCCCGGGAAATAAATTATTCAACTTAAAAAATAATTCAGAACAAACAAAACAATGCAGCACGTCAAAATAGTTGAGCTACTTCTCTCCCAATCCACCGTCACACAGAGATGACACTGCTGCGTGATTTCATGGCAAACATTCAGCTGGTTTTACCGTGAATGGACATGTTTTTTGTTCAGAGTCCCGTCATGGCTTTAAACGCTGAAACGACTGGGACGGTCAGAGCAGGTCAACCATCCCAAGACAGCACTCCAAGCTGACCGCATCACATTCCTTGAGCCACACCAGTACTCAAAAATGACACCAAAAACAAAAACCCCATCAGCTCACACTGCTCATTATCAGGGACCAAACAGTAACATGGCTTTAAATATTGAGTGCAATTAGGTGAGCAGTCCAATACGTTGGGCATACCTAGTACAAAAAAGAACTGTTATTGTGGAGGAAAGTGCTACGATGAATACTGCAAAATAAAAAGACAGAAGTACAGAGGTTTACACTCTGTTTCTTCTGTGGGAAGTTTGTTCTGCTGCTGACCACAATGAAATGAAAGTGCACAAGGACCTAAATCCATACAAACAAACATCTGCTGGATGATCAGAAGCCACAAGGAAATGACAGCAAAAGTGAGAAATATGACATTATGACTGGAATTTCTTACAATATACCCCTCGTTGCATTTGTTTTTGTGCAGGCCAGACTGACACTGTAGTGAAACCTTAGATCGATCCGTTGGCAATACCCCCCCAGAGGCAGATAGACCACACCACCTCTAAAAACATCCTATGATTGTCTGAAATGAATGATAAGCAGTGAGTACTTCAGTGTGATCTTATGGTATACCCATCCTGCAAAGGGGTGCTAAAACAGAAAGATGCTAAACTCCCATCTAGCCATCTGTCCTGGTTCAGAATAAGTGACAGGACCAACGTGCGAGATATGCCAAAGAAATCTTTCATATGCCAACCGGCCCCATCCCATGTGGCCTTACATTTTGATCTAAACCTTTGTAAATAGTGTCCATATGCCCTTGATGTTTCACGAATATAGATCTTTCAGCTGCTGACATGTTTCTGCATGGGATGATGTAACAATCTAACATTCCGCCATACAGCATAAGGCGCAGACGTGACAGATCGACCACAAACATATCCCCAACTGATGTACCGGTAATAATTATTTAAAAGAAAAAAAAAAAAAAAAAAGACACGAGACATTCAGGTTCATCTCACTCTTTCCACACGTCAGATGAATTTGTAAGGTTTAGCCTGAGGGAGGTGCTGGAGGGCAACAAATGGCCTGTGGGGGTCATGATTTAGTTGCATACAGCAATCGGTGGATATTTTTGAGGTACCTTGCATATGAAGTTGACATTCAAGTTAAGAGGAGAGGCCACAGGGTCGTCAAAAGAAGTAGGAGTCATCGTCCAGGGACCACGATTGTCCTCTGCAAACCTTCCTCGTAGAAATATTGTGTCAAGAGACGGCGGAAAAACTGGCAACTGTCAACTAAAAGCGAAGAGAGAGGTCAGGGCATCCTTGAACCAGGTCTGCGTCAGCGCCATTTCTAAAAGGACATAGACTTTTTTGTTGTGTCAATGTCAACGACGAAATGCACAAAAATACATTTTTCTCCACCCCCTCCAAAAAAACATCTCAACAACCAGCGTGGGTGTAGTGCATACATCAAGAGAGAGAACATATTGGTGGGAGCAGTGATGATGTGGGGAGGCCTCCAGAAAAAAAACGTCCCCCCAGATTTTTACCCCTTAGTATTTACCTCAGTTAATCAGCCCCTAGTGTACATCTGAAATAAATCACAAGATTAGATGAACATCTTCACCAACAACCTTGCAGTCATCGGTTGACATAGATGACATCTGGCAAACTGTATTTGTGTGTTGGAGGCAAATCGTCATAATAACCAGACACGGTACTGGCACGTTTCCAGATTTTACATCAAATGACACTGGATGAAAACCCTCATTTTACTGCAACTACATTCTGATGCGATTATTCCGCCTTATATGTTGCACATGTACCTAAATACTCTACACAGGCCTAATTTGAAATATTTGGGTTACATATGAAATTGCACAAAGCAGTTAGTGACCCAAAAGTGGATTTCTCATTAAAGTATGAGGTCCAGTGTAAGTGCAGTGCTCATGTTTGCTGATGGATTACTCAGCCCAATTTGTTGGAGTGAGCATTAAATAGCCTTGCAGGAGTTTCTACGACTTTTTCAGGCAGATGTGGGCTTCCACTGTGTGGGAATGGACCTGCCAGTAAGATGTGACAATGCCAGATGTCATAACTGTGCTTCAGTGGGAAAGAGAGCCACTCTGTCAGTGTCAAGGACTGAAAAAGATCAAATGTCTCAGACTGGAATCAGAGCCCTAAGCACAGAGTGGAATGCGATGCCAGCAGAATCTCAAAACAACCTCCAGACTGCCAAAAATATAACCGAGGAGGGAAAGTTTCATATAGCTGTTTGTGGCCAGTTAACGGTGATAAAACGAGGACACATGGAAACCTTTTTCAAATTGTTGCGTAGTTGTTGTTGGTTGTGTATGTGTGAGTGAGTGGAGAGGACAGTGACCCAGTGCACGTGCACACACACACACACACACACAATCAGTGATTTGTCTTTAACCAGGAGTGATGATGATGATGATTCAGTCCCAGTGCTTTTGTTTGTCAAAATGGACCTCATTGACACACTTGGTGATATTTTCAAACGCATGAGCACCACAGCTGGATGCACTATGCTGGTTTTAGACCTTTTAACCCTTCAGTTTCAGTTTTACTGGAGAATAAATAAGCAGCGCGCAGGGAAAAAAAAACAAACTAACAGAGTGCTTCTTGTTACGTAGCCACAGTGGCTTGTTTGACAGCATCCCCACACACTCCGCGCCCTGTCATGTCCGCACAGACCTCAGCGGTCTTGAGGGGAGACACTCTGCATTTGGGTAACAGCTGAACTGAAAATGAAACTTTGAGAAAAAAAGGACCAAACAAAAAAAAGACCAAAAAAATCTCAGAGCAGCATGCTGTTTGACGTCCACCACACACACACACACACACACAAAGGAACACACACTCTCTGCAGACCACTCACACACACAAAGCCACAACTTGATACGTACATTTGGCAAAATACTCCTAGTTTGTATTAATCCGTGTCCTCTCGTCTCTCAAGTGGCTCTTTGCGCTCCCACTTAAAATTGAGACGCGCCTCAAACGTGAATCCTCCAGGGCGGCCGTAAAGATGGCAGCCGTAAAGATGACAGCTGTGGCTGCAGCGAGGAGCAAAAGATCGTTATTCCGATTCACCTGCATCTCCCACACTCTTCATTGTCCTTCTCTCCTGCTCTTCGCCACTTACAAAAAGTAAGGCAGGAAGTATTGAAATTCGTCCCAAAGTTACCATCCCCCTGCTGGACACCAGGGGACGCTGGACACAAACAGCCAGTCTGACAACTTCACACCATGCTTCAAAACGACACCCTGACAAACAACTGGCAGCTCTCACATGTACACAAAACACAATTCCTTCTCTCATGGTGGAAAAAAACTTGTCTCCATCCGTCCACATGAATCCACGCTCAACCTTCTCTTCCAAAAAAATCCTGTCGGTCGCCACTCTCTCTCCTCCGAGTGTTCAAAGCGTCGCTCGCAGGTGTACAAAAAAAAAAAGAAACAAGCAGCCAGAAAGTGCTGCTCCTTCTCTTCCTTACTGCCTAGGCCATGTAGATGAAGGTGTTGATGTCTGCCTCCTCTCTCTTGATGTATTTGTGCTCAATGAGCCATTCAATCTGCTCCTTGATCATTTTTTTCTGTGGCAGGAACATGTTCTTTAGGATCTCCACCAACTCTGTCTGCAGCTGAGCGTTGCTGATCCTCTTCCTCATCTTCATGATCTGGATTATGGCCTCCTGCACGAGGAGATAGTTGCGGGGGGATGAAAAGGAGGAGGAAGGAGGAGGAGTATGAGGTCAGCAGAATAACCATCTCCACAACATTCGCCAGTTCTGGGACTGATCCAGGACTACTCCGCTTTTTCAAAGACGAGATTTTTCAAGTTGTATTTTCAAAAAGTATATGAGTGCCAAGCTTGAGCTACCTACTCGAACTACAGCGAAACATCAGAAAGAATTTCTTTCCAAATAACCAGAATTGACATTTGAGACAGGGTCTGACTGCTGTACTCTGCTAGTAATTTAGTTTTTTGACAGAAATACCTGAGTTCTGAGTATTCTGAGCTGAACAATGCCTTCGTTCTCCTCTTCTCTCATCCTTTCTGTTGTCAGCTGCAGGCGACCGATCAGATTGATCTTACCCCGCTTCTGGACCTTGGAGTTTTTGCTAAGGGAAAGACAGAAACAAAGATTACATGGGTCACGTTAGTTGTGACGGTGGGCAAGTGTGGAGAGACCACACGACTCACATGAGCGAGAATTCTTGGTTGACGTAGAAGAGTGTGCTGTCTGTGAAATCTTTGGGCGAGCTGACGGAGGGGTCGTAGGACAACACCTGCCTCTTCAGCTTTGGGAAGGCAACCAGGGACTGCAGAAGGAGGAGGAGGAGGCTGCATGAGTGACGAAGGCATCTGCATGCTGGCTCAGATGTTTGATTTTATAGTAAGTACATTTTGGTGCTGGATTAATTACTGTCAAAAGCAGGGGTCACTAACACCGTGCCCGCTAACACATGGTCGCCCGCAAGGACCACTTCACGTGTCTGCATGTTGTACAGCGAGGGCCGTGTTCTTTAATATGGGAAATGCTAACTATTGACATTTGAGCAGTCTCTATGTACACATAGTTTTACTATTACTATTAATATTATTATCACTATTGTTATAATTATTATTACAAAAAAAATGATCTGTACAGTTTTGTTATTTAGGAAGTTTGTATCAAACAGGTCCTGGTAGCCCATTGTACTACTCAGTGGCCATGAAGTAGCAAAAGGCCCCCTGGTCTAAACCTTTAAAAGAAAATGTAGTGTGGGCAAAAATGCTATACTTCAAAGTTTCCAACATAACATGAAACAATATTTCAATAAATAGCTAATCCTCTTAAGGGTCTCTGTAGGTCCGTATGTGTGTGTGAAATGGTCTACCCAGAGTGTGCGTCGTAGCTCTGCATCGGGCAGCTCTGTGGCCAGCTTGAGGTTCTCAAAGCTGATTCTTTCTCTGGGTCTCTGGTTCCAGGCAAAAAGAACAGCCAGCTGGAAGGTGGTCACCTCAAGGTCGTACTGACCCACCTCATTCTTAAACGTGATCTGAGCCAGGGAGGACAAGACATGAGGTTAGATGACTGGAGGTTCAAAAAGGGAATAAGAGATTTGTATGTGTGGCTCACTTACAATGCCATTAGACATGAGGTGGTGCCAGTGGAGCTTGCGGCCGCTGTGGTTCCTCTTGTAGAAGTCTTCCACCTCTGGGATCAGGTCCTCCAGCTCAGTGGGCAGCGAAACAAAGACCTTCTCGCTGCTACGAGACCACGCGCCCGCATTCAAGATTTTGATATTCACGCTGTCGGCTGCAGAGTGGCGGAGAAGGGGAGAGGAACATTTTTGAATTCACCCATTCAAATGATAAATTTGCTACTGCCCCGTTAAGAGTCATAAACTGTATATTTACATTGACATATTGGTGTATTACTAATATGGAATGTGTGTGTGTCTTGTACCTGGTAGTGCCAGTTTGTTGTGTTTGTGCATTTCCTTGAAGACCTGGTTGAGATCCTCTGACACTTTTATATCCTGAAACATTCGGGCCAGCTTGTTTACATAATCAGCTGGCATTCCAACTTCCTGTAGGGTAGATGAAAAGAAAAAATACAAAAAATATATTTAGGATAGGAACCTTGGAGAGTGATGGGAAAAATCTGATGTATAAGCGTTTGACTGACCCTCAGCCACTCCACCATGTTCTCCTCGATCTCGCTGTCCGCAGAAATGTCTAGGATGAGACGACGGGTCAGGTGAGCTTTGTGGTACCTCATGAAGACGTCCTTATTCTGGACATATTTCAGAACCAAGAGCTGAGAGGAATAGGTGGGGAGAGAGAGGGAGAGAGTGATGGAAAGAGAGAGATGAACGTTGGGGGTGGAGGGGCGCAGAGCGGGGATGGGGTGGAGGAGACAGTGGGCTTTGACTCACCACTTCTTTGAGTTTGAGCTCGATCTCCTCAGAGGTGAGCTTCTTGCTGAGAGGGGTCTTCCTCAGCAGCATGTCACAGTAGTTTGCTAGCAGCTCAGGACATTTGGACTCGGGCTGAGTTTTCATACCAACACTGGATACACATGGACACAAAGACACAAACACAAAAACAGACGCACGCAGATGCATGCATCCACACGTACACACGCACACAGACAGACACACAGACACAAACACACAGACACAGACATAAACACACAGACACACACGTGAACACAGATAGGATGAAATATCTAGCCTGGGTGGGGACTCCTCCTCACTTACCCTTTCTGCTTGAGTGGGAGCTCCAGTTTGAAGATGGTGGCGTCATTCACCACTGTTTTGTAAGCCTGCAGAAAAAATAACCAACTCACACAATCAATTGCCTTCACACAAACGTTGGGACGTGCCGGTGAGAGCATGTGCACAAACGCACACTGACACGTACAGAGATACACAAAGACACACCTTGTCCCTGGCAGTGAGGAAACGGGGGTCATCCTGAAAGGCCTCCTTCACCAGCTTACTGAAGCGGTTGAACAGCGTCAGCAGCTGCTCAACGTACTTCTCCGAGTCCTGCAACCATGAGGGAACACCAAACTTAGCATTCCTAAGTGACCTCACAGACTACATGTGTTCTGTGGATTTAATAATCAACACACAAGTTTGGTGGAAGGTGGAAAGATGGTTAAAAATGTTTTTAATTCTGTCAGATCCTATGGTCAGCTTGCCCCCTAAAAATTCATGATGGAGACTAAATCCCTAAATCAGAATAGTTTGTCCTTTAAATTGTATGAATTAAGATCAGTATTGCACATGTACATCTTATCTCATCTCTTAAAATGTTACTCTGATGGCTAACATACAACACAAATGTAAATCAAGTCACATCACACACTTTGTGTATCAATCTAATGCACCCCTAATGAGCCGACCGATTGTGTGTGTGCGTTTGTGCGCGCGAGCACATACGGTGGTGATGGTTTCAGCAGCTGCCACCATGTCTGCCAACCCTGCGTTGATGATGTGCTCCTCCAGGTCCTTCAGCATGGGCTCAATCCCATTGGGCACCTTGTCCATCAGGGAGAACATCAGGTGCAGCTCTGCCAGGAGTGGAGCAGACTTAAGTCACACACACACAGGTCTGAAACAGAAACACATGTGAAAACAGGAACAAAAACAAACAAGCGAACACACAAACACACACGTGTGCCGATAAAATGTTACATTTATAGACAGGTACAAATGTCGCCTGAAATGCAATAAGTTCTTATTGATCTGTTCCTGTTTTTAGGGGTGTATATACTGTATATCTAACCTGCATGTCCACTAGTGGACGCTTTTAAGATGAGCACAGCGCTCAGCAGGTAGAGGCGTTTTGAGTGCTCTCCACTCAAAGCCCCATCTACTTTTCCGCAAGCTGGTGGCAAGTCGTTAAGTACGGGATAATGTACGCGTCGGAGGTCATTGTTGCTTGATAATCACCGAGAGGTGTCCCCACCACCCGACGCGGGGGGGGGGGGCACCTCAAGGTGATTATCTGCAACAATGACCGACGACAAGGGCATTATTGCGCTTATTACACGGCTTAAAACATTAATGAATAATACAGTTGTCAGAATCGTTCATAACAAGGCTACTTTCATTTTTCTGCAAAAGTGTAGGCAACGATATTTTCGCCTCCGCGAGAAAATAGTGCCGTAACGGCTTCAGGTACTCTGCTTTTACATTCGCGCTTCTGTCACTTCTTCCGACGTGTGTTTATCGCCGCAGCTTGAAATACACGTATCATACTTACCCACGCATCGAAAGTTTCATGCTTCCCAAATATGTTGAAAATAATTTTTAAACTGCTCATGTTTGCTCCGTGACGAAGCGTGACGCGGGCAACAGTACGTAAACAATCCAGAGTGGAACTAGACGCTTTGGCGCGGATTGATATGAATGCAGGAAGTTCAAC
>OMPJ01015815.1:0-16077 GCA_900312935.1 Carapus acus | reverse complement strand
GAGTTAAAGTCATAAACTTATCAAGGTAGGGCCATGGCGACTCCGCCGACACAGAACTCTCTCCCTCCTCCTCTGTTTTCCTCCTCATTTGCGCACTCGTTCCCATCAGCAGCAGGACAGGTATGTGACGTGACACGGAATCGCGTCTGTTGGCTACACGCCCATGTGCAGGTCTGTGCTCCCGTCTGTTTAAATAAATAAAAAAATAAAAAAAGCAGCAAAAGCTCCGCTGCGTCTGAGGTTTAGAAATACCTGAGAAAACATAGCTTCTGCGGACGCGACCGCGCTATTTGATCAGTAAAATAGTTTCACTACTTAAAAGCTATTTGATTTAGAAAACAGCGACGTTACGACCACGCTACTGAGAAATGTAGTTAAACTAGTAGCGTCGCTACTTGTAACGCCGCTACTGCCCAACACTGCTTATTTATCCAATCTTGTTTTATGTTGCGACCGTATAATCAGACCCGTAGCGTCAATAGAGACAAGGTGGGCAATTGCCTGGGGCCCCAAGCTGGCGGGGAGGACCAAGACTGGTCATGAATAAAATGCAACGTCAAAGTGTGTGAGTACCCCTTAAATTTCTGTTATGGTTTATGCCGTAAAGTGCAATATCAGAATCTCCCTCAAGGTCGCCCCTCTCAATAGTTGTTCGCAGCCAGCCGAGTTGGTGATTCCTACAGCCGGCAAATTACAAAACTTCATAGATCACCAAGAAACGGAAATTTCTATCAGGCAGCCAGAAAAGGAAAAAGAGAAAGGAGGAGGAAGAACAGAATAAACAAGATAGCTGTAAATCATAAATTACTCTGGATTGAATAGGTTTCTTGTAGAAATGGTTAAATTTAGCAGCAGGTGGGCCAGCAACAAAATATATTGGTCGTACAGGTTTACGTTAGCTACCGGCCTGACGGTCAATGCTAGTGATGAACAACAACAGTTTGTGTTGATTATGGCAACGCACTTAAATGTTTATTAACAGCACAAGAAAGATGCAGATCTGTTCCAGAATCACTGTTTTCAAGGACATGACATCGTAAAAGCATTGAAATTGGTTTGATGAAAGTGGCAGCTTCTCTGCTATGCTAACTATTCCACCATGATAATATCTACCAAATGGTAGCAAATCGTAAAACCGACGATGATTTGGTGCTCGGTGCATCACTGAGTAAACTAGAACATTCATGTCTGGTAGTAGCCTATGCATGCAGGCCAGCTGTCAACTGTCTTTAAAGCACCAGGTTTGTCTAATTCTAAAATCACAAAATGCTTGAATACATAAGTATTTAAACAACTTTAAACATAAGTATAACTCAAACTTACTTAAGCACAAGTAAGTCTGTGTACTAAAAATATAAAATTAGCTTTGAAGCACTGGAAGTGAATGGAATCGAGATAAGAATTTAAATTCCTTCTCACCTTCAAGGCGCTCAATAATCAGGCACCATCATATCTTAAAGAACTGATTAATCTCTTCACACTTTTCCAGACCATGTAGCCACCTGCCTATTTACAGTGAGAAGCTGCTGGATTTGTACAGTAATTGAAGATTTGCCCCTTGACTACTCCTGACGCTTCCTGTGTCGGTGGCTTCAGATGAGAGGGGCTTTTCACCTATGAAGCAGATTAAATTTGTATGAGGTCCACTATGAGCCAAGAAAGGTTCACAGGACTGGCACTCAGTTTAATTGAGCGTGATGTTTGCCAGTCTTTTGACATGGAGGACATTATGGTTTCTTTTGCTGAAGCCAAGGCACACAAATTACAGTTTTAGTTAATTTGCACAGGATGGATGACTAGATTTGAAATGTTAACATTTTGCTTCTGCGGTAACAGACCTCCAAAGTGCGTTTACATCAACACATATCTACAGACACTTATATATGCTAAATTCAATTGTAGTCTTGTCACTGTCACTGTGTTCTGCTGTGCATCTGTATACTGTGTATACTGTACCTTTCTCTCTCTGTCACTCCAACCAATCAAGGCAGATGGCCGCACACCTGCAGCCTAGTCTGTCCGAGGTTTCTTTCCACTAACGGGAAATTTTTTCTTACCTCCGTTGCGTAGTGCTTGCTAATGAGGGAAGTCTGTTGGGTCTCTGTCTGTAACTTTATCTTTCTTATAGTTGTATGCGTTTTTTAATAGTGTTTATAGTTTTTTTTATATTTCATGTTTTTGTAGATAAAGTTGTTCAAATTTAAACAGCACATATAGCAGCAGTTTCTGTCCTGTCAATGTTTTCTGTTGAAATAAAGTGTGACCGAACTTACACAACTTTAACAGTACAGTATCTCTATGATGCGGTTCGTGTAGGCTTTGGCTGGGCCGGTGGGTGGGCCGATAAATCGTTAAGTAAAGTAGTTAAATAGACTTTTTCTTTTTTCGCAAAAATTAGAAGCCGCAAAAATTAGAAGGGTGTGGCTCCCGATTGTTTTGTTTCTAGTTTTTTTGGGGGGGTCCAATATGACTCCTCCAACATTTTGGGTTTCCGACCCCTGCCTTATGAGAACTGTTATCCTCAAAGAAGTGGGGCGTGGGGGTTATCACATGATCAAGCCCATAAGCCGCGCCCACTCATGTGAATCCGGAACTTACTCTCCCGCGAACCCCAGATACCATTGTCAACACTGCCACAGACCCGGTAAGTTCACCTACCCGTAGTAACAGATAATAACGCTTTATCATCATGCCATTTGGCTATCTTTTATAAGTGCAAAATGTTTAGCTCCAGATTGTGGATAGGATGTTTGGATTGCTTAACAAAAATCACGTCTGCTCCAGGGCTCCGCAAGTGGAGATCGTGCATTAGGTAAAGCCCAGGCTAGATTTTGTCATGTTTAGAGAAACATTTATGATTTAAGAGTTTTGGCAATGCCCTGTCGTGGGAGCGTAAAAAAAAGGGATCGTGAATTTTGCATTTGCTGCTCTCCGTACCCCAGTAGGACTCATCATGGCTTGGTCCCCTAAAGTCTTTCTTTTTTATAAACTTTAAAATCTCACCTCCTGCAGAGCACAATGGATCAAATTTCGGAGAAATTTTTGCTGGAAAAAAGCTCACCAAATGTCAACAAACTGGAGCAAATCAAGTCGTTGGAGTAAGTATAGGTTTTAGATTTTTTTTGCATACTCAAGAAAACACGTGGTCCGCCTTCTTCAGCCTGTACGCCTGGTCAGCACAGGAGCCATAACCTTTATGTGATGACACATATTCGGGAAACCACTGACTTGTTGATTTTGTCTCATATACAATCAACATCTGAATCCACGCGTGGGAGATGTGAACACGTATTGCCTTTTTGCGCACCTGGTTTGCTTGTAGAATTGCACAATGGTATGAAAACAATGCATACAATATAAGCGTGAGTAGTTGTGGGAGTTTGTGCTGTGAGTTCCTCAGGACTGCCGAACAAGTCTTAACCTCGTTGAGATCCACAAAATTTACATATGCCCGATAGTGTGCACACGAAAGATAAACTGCTCCTTGACGACATATGGGCCAGGCCTGCATTTCCCAACCATTTTCAGCCGCGGCACACCCCTGTCGTCCGAGAGTCGTTGAGAGAGGGGGGCTTGGGTTCGCGCGCCGGTCTCTCCGTGATTACTTGAGAATTATCAACGGGGGTGTGGAGTGCGCGCCTGTCTTACCGCGTGAGTTGTCGGTGGGGACCAGGAGAGGTTCCCCAGTCAGAATCAGTTATCATAAACTGTCATATGCGGGCCATGTGTTGCGTCTGCGGACCATTAGAAATTTTACCGCGGCACACCTTATGATATCTCACGGCACTCTTGTGTGCCGTGGCACAGTGGTTGGGAAATATAAGGTAAATCAATTGTTAACAATTAACCACGTAAAGACGCCCAAGGAAGTGATGTTAAGAGACATCCACGAGATAAGTTTGCATCCACGTAGTTGCCATGGTTATTCTTCGAACAAGATCATTGAGAGGGCTCAATGAAGACTTGTGCTTACGTGGTGAGAGTACTAAATCTGATCTACTTTCAGTCTGTCAAGGCTGCAGCTGAAGATACAGGATTTGCCAGTGCCGCTACTGTCCCGTCTCATCTCCTTGGAGCACTTGAATCTCTCAGGGAATCACTTAGAGGAATTTCCCCATGGCCTGGAGTTAGGTAGAATCCGATATCTGGACCTCAGTGACAACCAAATAGAGAATGTTACCACCCTGAGCAATCTGAAAAGCCTCGAAGAACTTAAGATGGAGCACAACATTTATATTACAGTAAGGAGTTTTTACTTATCACAGAAATTTAGCTTCCTTCCATTTTCATTTTCATCTAAATTGTCTCTTTTCTTTTTATCCTGTGTTAAGTTGTAGTCATATTAAAGCAGGCATACTGAAGTCTCGGGTGTTTGTTGGGTAACCAATTATTTGTGAATGATTTAGTCTTTGGGAGATGGGATCGTCACTCATTAAGACAGTACTATACATAATGTTAAAAAATAATACAATGTTATTCCATGTATCTGGAGAAACTTCAACATAAGAAATTTAGGTTGTTTCAATCAAATAACATAAGGCACCGTTTTTGAATATCAGTTTAAGCAGAGTTTTTGAAAAATTATACAACGTGGCCAGATATTATTGTATATCTGGACATGTTTGATGAGCAAGGCCTTTGTTTGCATCATTGTGATGGCAAGGGTTAAGTATCCGCTATATTTAATTTACAGGTGTGTGATAGCTATAAACTCATGGTGCTGTTGCCCAACCTGAGGATGTACAATGGCAAAGACATCAGCACAACTGCGAATCACATGCGCTTTGTCTACAGTAAGAACTTGAGGACGAAGGTAATCAGACATTTTTACCCTGGTTTCTTGTAATAACTGCTGGTTTGTAATTCTTAATCACATTCTATAATAGGACAAGTCACTTAAGAAGGTCAAGATATTTGTGTGAGTAGTAAAGGACATACAGTACAACTCATTCAAGACCTCAAGTGATTCACTAACCTGGGATATTTGACTGAAATGAGAGACACACAATAAACCATTTTGTACAGTTACAGTATATTATATTTGATTTGTTTGCTGTGAATTGAAGCGTACTTAGTGCACGTTGTTCATCAAGGCCAATGCTATAGCTACTATACTGTAGATATACCATTGATATGTTGACTGTGATACACTTGAGGGAGCAATATTCAGGACACACAGCACTTGTTCATGGTTAGAATGTACGGTAGTTGTGATAGCACAGTATTGCGTAATTGAATTTATTGTACTGCCAGATTATCATGTTTTACTGTTTCACTTTTCCGTCATTAGATAATTGCAGTTTGGGAAAAAAGCTTCAGTGTGCCAGACCCCATCACACCAGAAAAAATGGTTGTGTTAGAGAAAAAGTTTGTTGGCGCAGCATGTGACCAAGTAAAATACGGACCCAGTTCCCTCAGCGACTTCACGAAGTGGAGAGTAAGTTTACGTGCAAGTCTACAGTGGCGCAATCACTCTCATTCCCTTAGTAAGCTCCTACAAAAACATACACTCACCCACATACAAACCAAGGTAATTTTATTTGTGTTATTCTTTAGGTGGGGATCATGGCAAAAGAGTATCTACATTCCCTTGGAAGAGGAGGAGCTCAAGTGGAATTCAGCGAACCCAGTGATACAATGGATAAATGTGTAAGATTTGATTTGATATCAACTCCCTTTTGGGACTTGGCATGTATTCAGAGGCAGCAAGTAATCGAGAGTGAGTTTATCCAACGTTTATTCGTATATGCAAATACATGACATTGCATTGTTAGGAACATATACCATGTTTAGATGGGTTAGACAAAGCAGACGGTTCCTGTGTCAGACCCCAGTTCTACATAAAGACGAGCAAACCAGGAAACAAAGACAAGGAACCCCCACAGAAAATACAACCGTAAGAAGAAAGGCAGAAACTTAGGAGGGCGATTTAGAGAGAGATTCCATCACCATGAATGGATGTATGTCCAATAGGAACTGCTGGCAGTAACACAGTGCACAAAGGAGAAAGAAATTTGCTGAGCATGTAAACTTACTGCTCTTTGCTTTTCTAATCATTTGTTGGCGTTCTTGGTTTTTGTATTAAATCTGCAGGACACTGTGTCAACCAAGAGAATGCAATCTCCAACTGCAGCTGATGATGCTTTGAACTGGAGGCCTAGAAAACGGCAGCGTGCAGGTATTCCAGCATGCCCCACTGATCAAGTTGACTCTATAAGGCTGAGACCTCAGAAAGTAATGCAGAATGGGACAACCACTGTGGACCCTCCAAAGAGGCCCAAGCCCTCTTTGACCACTGAGACAAGTTCTGAAGATGATGGGCCACATGTCACTTGGAAAAAAGCTGCCTCAACAGAAAATGCATCAACAAAGAGTTGTGACAAGACTCAGGTAGGATGCTTTGTAAATATAGCAAGAAAAGAGACTGAAGGACAACTCTGAATAGGAGGAAATTGTTTCTCTTTGGATTGCCTTGTGTTGATACAGCAGTGCACACTGTCCAGCTTGCCTGGTCTAGAGCAGAAGCGATGGGTCATTATTAGGTCAGGCTGAAAACAAAACTTAACAAATTTAATAGATAAACACGTGATTTGATCATTTAAAATTTAAAATTGATAATTACTTTTATCCTTTGAGGTCTGCACATTGAAGCGCATTTGTGTCATAGTGTTTTCCGTTCTTATGCCGTGTTCCAGGCTACTCGTAACTGGTAATTTACGCGTTTGAGTTTCACATGTCGTGACTTCAAACCGTTCCAGGCACCGCTGTCTTCTGTTTGTCCGTCATTTTTAGGAACAAAAAATACATTGCATGACGTTGAACGTGGAAGTTGGAGTACTAGAAAACAATCATGTTCAAAGTCGTGAGTTCAGGGGTTTGGCTGTAGCCCCGCCCACTTTTAACTGGTAAATCACGAGTTACAAGTAGCCTGGAACGCGGCATTAGTTTCAAAATTATTTCAATGTCCAACAAGTCAGTGCACTACTGTTTTAAATCCAAATTTTCTTTCTTTTTTTGTTTGCAAGGACTTTTCTGTCTGTATTTTATTGTCCTCTTTATCCTGTTTATCTCCCATCCAACAGCCTTTGTCCCTGAAACCTCTCCATGTCCTCCAGTGCCACAGCAAACTGGATAGCCCAGAAGACTTCTCGACACAACTGTGGACTTGTGCATTCCAGCCACAGTCAGACATTTGCACAGGTTCAGTAATATCTGTACAGTAACATGCTGCTTTATTTCAGACCCTATTTATTAATTGAGTTCTACAAAAGAGTTACAAAGCAGTTTTTAAATCTATCAAACACATTTGCGTGATATTGTCAATGTGCATCAAATGCTCACGTTGAATACATCGCTCCTTATTTATCAGCCATACATGTTGGAGTATACACAAGTTATCATATCATCATTTTGGTAACATCATTCATTACCACCAGAATGCATGACAAAAACACTCTGACAAATATTCTCAAAAATTTGTCTCTGTGATTAGATGGAGATGGTGGAGGTCGCCTTGTTGCCACATGTGGAGGAGACTCACTTTGTGTGATTGATTGTGAAACTGGAATAGTGATGAAGAAATACAAGGTTCCCGGAGAGGTGCATTTCATCCTTTTTTTCCCCCTATTTTCTGTAATCGTATCATTAACTACCTCAGGAGGTTGTGACAGAAAATAACCTGTGAAAATATGAATTTGTGTTGTTGTAGGAGTTTTTTACCCTTGGGTGGTCCACCATGTTGATGTCCAGGGGAAATGGAGCAGCAGCTCAACACTGCTGTGTCCTTGCAGCCAGTGGAAAAAAAGGAATCGTCAAATTAATTCACCCAAGAAACAATGTAGCCTTTGGAGAGTTCAGGGCCAGTAGCAAAGCTCTCACAGTTCTCCAGTTCCACTCCCAAAAGGGCAACTTCCTCTTCAGTGAGTCCTTGTCTTTCTCAAATACATTTCTTGAAAATTCAGGCAGACAAGAGAAACTTTGTGAAAACGATCAAAAATCCAAACTGAAAAAGCTCAATAACTGACATGCAACTTGGTATTGTTGTTTCCCTAATGAAAATATCACAGAACATAATCATGAAAGGGACTGACTCCACAATATTTGGTCTAGCTTCAATAGTTCCAATTGAATGACATGGAATAACACAAGATTAAATCATTCTATTCATGTATAGTGTGAGAGAGACTCACGTGTGAGTTAATGAAATTGTTTGGGGGAACCTTAGATATGCACTATGTCGTATGTTGTCAAGTGTCAACATGTAGAATGGCATATGCCGCAAAATAGTTGGCGAACGACCCTCCACAATGCAATCTTAATATTCCTCAAATTGCCACCGATACAGCTCCTTCTTTTGACACAGGGCAGATGGCCTCCTCAAAGAACATAGATATTAAATGGCATTCCAAAAACATCTGCAATGTAACGTTTACTGTGGAATAGCTCCAAATCAAGTCAGAAGTAGAGTATATTTTGTAAGTACAATACGCAAGAACAGCATTTAGCATTGAATTGGCCAAGCTGTAGGTCAACAAAAAGGATGACAATTCTCTGTAAATCAATAAGATCATTAAGGTAGGAGGGAGAGAAATTGGACCAAAACGAGTTAACAAGGGGAATATTGTAGAAGTGATCTAGGGAGAAATGATCTTAGAGTAACTGAAAAAATTTTGGAGATGAAACTTTGCAGATAACTGCTGAGAATTATTTTAAGAATCTTACAATGGAGACCGTCAGACGTCTCAGTGACAGAGTTGGGCCACAACATGAACACAGTCAATCAGGGGAGGATGGAAAACAGGATTGACTATAACTGGTGTAGATGAAGTAAATCTCTGTACACTAAAATGTAATTACCATTACTTTGAACCACCCAAGACACATCCAACTAAAACAATTTAGGATGAGGAGAAAGTAAAAGGCTAATGAACAATCAAAGGCTGTCCGCTAAGCAGGTTTGGAGGACAATGACCCTAAAACTAGTTCACAATAACATTTGCAACTCTGTCAATGAACCTCATCTCTCATGCCATGTTGAAGCATGCCAATGGTAAAAAAATCACAGACTCCTTTATTATTTGTATGTAGGAAAACTTACAAAATCAGTTGTGCATAAAATACTTTCCCCACTGTAGTTATCCAAAAATACTGCATAAAATGTTCACCTTGTGCTCCACAAAGGAAATAACAGGGGATGAGAGGAGGAGAAGAACCGGCGTGAGGTAATAGAATTTTTGTACGTGTTAATACAATCTCACTTCCGTCTCCTTTGTAGCGGGTTCATATGATAAAAGAATAGTGATGTGGGACCTTGGCGTACTGGACAGCAAGTACAACTTTAAAGTTCTGTGAGTATCCATGGAAGTTTTGTTAGTAGATTATTCCTCATAATGTGCATGGAGATTTGAGGATGCCTTCTGATGTTGTCTCAGTCAGCTATTGGTGTTGAAGATGAGTGGAACACCTCTGCACATTTGCCTCCCACCTGTCCTTCCCAGCGCACATCTCCTGACAGCCAGTGATGATGGCCTGCATTGTTACAGCATCCAACTGGACGCCAACAAAAACATGAAGAGGTGCCTGTCTGTCTTTCACTGAGATCTAGTAATAATGTCAATAGTGTCATGTTACATGACACATCATCATTATCCTTGTGCTGAGGGCCAAAACAGAGTGACACTGCACAATCTAATTAACATTGCACTCAAGATATGAGTTCAGTTCATTTGTGCTGGTCTTTGCTCTGAGGTTATGAAAACGACTCAGAGGAGTTTGAGCTTGAGTGTTAGAATGGTCTGATTGGTAGTATTGTCAAGCCCAGTGAAATGTTAACGTAGATGGTAAGATAGTAACAGCTATTTTCATTCTGCGGGTGAAATCGCTTCACTTTTGCTTGTATTGAGAAACTGAGCAATAGATGCAGTTCAACAATTGTATGTAAATATCATGCCGTATTTAAGTCAAGTGAAATCAATTTTATATGTATAGCTCCAAATCATGACTGATGTTATCTCAAAACACTTTCCAAGATAAAGCAGAGAGAGAGCAGAGACAGGTGTAGGAATGCACAGCAGTAGGTGCATTGTTTACAGAAATATTTTAATTTAATTTAATTTAATTTAATTTAATTCAATTCAATTCAATTCAATTCAATTCAATTCAATTCAATTCAATTCAATTTAATTTAATTTAATTCAATCTTATGTGTATAGCGCCAAACTTCACAACAGAAGTTACTGTATCTCAAAACACTTTCCAATATGGAGCAGGTAGAGCTCCTTAGCATTTAAACATTCAAATTCTATATTAGAAACGCACAGATATCCGACTTTACCCATAATAACCCATTATTAAAAGTGGCAAGGACGAACTCTGCAGGTGGGCGGCCAACTGCCTTGACCGGTTAGCTTGAAAGAGAGAGCAAGGGGCAGAGGCAGAGACAAGCACAAAGATGCACACCAGTAGATGCACAGCATGCCGATAGGGAGCAGGACCCGGATGTTTGGAGGTCCGTCATCACTGGTCGTGTTCTGGCTGTGGTCTGCGGGTTAATAAAGCACAAGACAAAGACTCTGACGATAAAGCCCAATTAGTAACATGCATTAACGAGACACGGATGCAGGTGAGGCAGAGAGGAAGAGGAGATAGAGGGAGAGGAGAAAAAAGCTCAGTTCATACTCAAGTATTTGTGGGTATACAAGGAGACCACATCTGCAACAGATTGGAAACAATCCTAATCAGAATTACAGCTCATACACACAGCAAAGAAAACTCCAAGATAAAGGTTTGAGCTGTTCGCCAGGACTTTCAATGTAAGAGTAAAGGAATGTAAGAGGACTGTATTACTGCCATGTGTAGACTGTAGACACTTACCCACACATTGTGAGTCACAATTCAAAACCAATGTTGGGCTGAATTGTGGTCAGGTTACCCATTTAAGCTCTCAGTGTCCAGCAAAGTTTAAAAGGTGTGCACTTCACCAGGTCTGCAGAAATGGAAATATGTTTTCCCATAAAGAAGAAAGACAGTGATGACCACACCATTGATGGCTTGAGCTTTCTTAGTGATGACATAGTGGGTAAGTGTTGATACTTTTGATATTGTTGATATTGTCTGTCATGCATTATTGGTAAGGACTCAATGTATAAATATTCACTCTGTGAAGAGTGATTTTGACTTACACCCGCAATGTGTCTTGACATTGGCACTATCAGATTGATTTGGATTTTTGGGATATTAGGATAGCCTATTTTTTTCCAAGAGTTTGAGAAAACCCAACACGATGAAATACAATTTATATATTTTTTTATATAATAAGACGTTTGTGCACAATCCTTACTACTCATCTTGTGTAATTGTTGATGATGCTCTCCAGTCCTGGTAAACACTGATAACCAAACGGAGCCAATTAGACAAGTACATTGAGTTTTGTCTGTTTTCACTCTACAATGGAAAACAAAACGACAGCAGGCTTCTCTTTTGGTGTACGTGAGAGCATGAAGACTGATGTTTGAATGATCGCTGTAACATCTTGTCATCCCTTCCTGGTCAATGCCGAGGTGCATTTTTACGAAGGCACCAATCAGCGCCATAGACTCCATTAATTCCAGTTGTGAAAATGGGGTGTGCACTGCCCCCCACAGCATGCAACAGGGAGCGATGCCCAGGCCTTCAGTCCCGCTCACCTCCCGTCCCAACCAAAACCCTTTTTTTCCCCACAATATCCGACTGCAAATGCAAAAGGCGACGAGCCCTAAACCTGGTGCGTGTGTGCTCATGCGGAGGCTCTGTCCTACTCTCTCATTCCATCTTTTTACACTTGCTTTTGGTCATGCAGGCTCAAAGCATGAATTGTGTCAAATCAAATAATATACCCTCTACTGCCAGAGGTCCGAGGCTTCACTGCATATTACTTAAATTTGCCATTTTGCACCTCACCTTTGGTCATTTATAATGTACCGTCCTTTCCTGTTCTCCCCCAGCATCTAAAAGCTACATGCAGCACTCCATCTATTTGTGGAGCTGGAATGAAACCAGAGCGCAGTTCCGCACCAAGAGGACCAAATCTGTGAGTGCGGTGCTGCTTGCTGAACTGCAGTGGGCTGAGACGGACATTCCCTACCTGGCTCTCAACACATGCCCAAGTAAATCCACACAACCTAGTCAGATAGTAAGCAGAGTTTGTAAGATTTGTATGTGCCTCTGTGTATAGAATTGTTTGTAACTTGACCCCCATTTTATATTCTGCAGGACAGTGAAATCAGGTGACTTTCACTGCTACTCAGTTGTTCGACATGTTTCATGTAACTTTATGTGGTCCTACTTTGAGGTCATAGCTTGTTGGTACACTTTTTCTTTTTATCTGAGGTGATCACATCACATTTGCAGATGCTTTTAGAGCAACAATATCACATAATGTACCATGATTTTTCTATATATACGGTAATCCTCGCCAACATAAAACATTGGTGAGTTTGAAAGTTGATATTATTTTAAAATTCCTAATGTGTTTGTGTTTACTTTCAGAGCACAATTACTTAGTGTGTGGGGATGACAAAGGTCGGCTGTGGACTTATCATATCAAGACGCCTTTAAGAACCAGTTGTAAGGGTGTCAAAGCCATTTCACCAACTGAGGTATCATTACTTACAGTGCAATCATTGATGCAATTCCTGTTGCATGAGTCTCCAGCTAGTGAACAATAGTAATAACAGCTCTGTTGTGTTCTGTAGTGAACAGAAAAGGCTCTCTAATGAGACTCATTAGACTCATCTATGAATTAGATTTCTCATCAAGCACAAAAGCAAAAATATCAGAAGGCAAAAACTCACTGTTTGATATTCTCACAAAATAGCCACAAAACTGTTTGGTGTACACTTGAAAAGGCCTACAAGAAGATGCTTACATTAAGAGAAAATTTGACTGACACAAAAGGAACAAAACAGAGGGGACCAGTAACCTGTGGTGTCCTCTCAGCATCCTTGAGGTTTAAACCTCCATCACCACCAGATATCTGCTGCGTCATTGCTGGAAGGCTAACAGGTTCCTGTTGTTCCCAGGTTCTTGAGTGGCCAGACCCGATGAGCACACCTCTTGGCAAGTTCGAGGGCCACTCCATCAATTCTGTCGCCATGGACTGTGACCTTCGCTACCTTGTGGCTCTCAGTGACAAAAACATGGTGGTAGTTTGGAAGAAAGTGAATGAGTCAAATCAGTAATTAACTGATTCTGTCCAATTTATCAAATTTTGCTTTCCTTTGACAGATATTTACACATTTTCATGTGAGGCTGCATGTGGTTGTAATCATTGCAGCAAATCATGTCTGGTAGGAACATTTGTCAGGTGTAGAAATCAGCAATGTACTAGAAATGTTATATTTGTACCACAACCACAAGTATTGTGTTTTTTCAAATAAAGGACACTAATACAACACATAAAAAACAATTTATTGATTACCTCAGAAGCCCCACTGGCTGCTTCTGTGGAGAACAGCTCAGTATGTTCATTGGGATTGAGAGCAGCCAAATCAAGATCGAGTTGGTCATTCCACATGCAAGGTCACATTAATCAACTTTACAGTGCTGATGCACAGTGAATAGAGCATCTCATCGGTCAGAGTACTCGACCAGCCAGCAGAAGTACTGTATTACACTGACTATACTGTATATACAATATGCCTATGACACAATCATAGTACATGATTACCGATACATGCTGATAGTTTCTTGGACTGGTATTACACAATTAAGAATGTGCCAGTTATGATGGGACAAGGTACTGGGCACAAATGTGTGATTCATGCATAACCCCAGGGGCTCGATAGCACCCCACACACACACATTGACAACTTTCGGTCAACTGTAACAAAGGTTTGGTGAAGGCGCAGATTAAACTGGTGGGGCTTGATACCTCCAAAAAGTGTCATTTCATTGAATTACTCCAAAACAAAACTTGTACTCTCATGAGGTTCCTTTCATCCCTCTTCATATTTCCTAGCGTTCAATGAAATTCGATTTGTGTAGCCCCAAATGATAACAGAAGTCATCTCAAGGCGCCCATTAAGATGGAGTAGGTAGTGCTCCTCAACATGTAAACATTCAAACTATGAGATTTACAGAGACCCAACATTTCCTCCATTAGCAAGCACTTGACAACTGTCACAAGGAAAACTCCCCTTTAATGGGAAGAAACCTCAGTCAGACCAGGCTGCCGGTGGGTGGCCATCTATCTATCAATTCAATTCAGTTTAAATCAATTCAATCTTATTTTTTATAGCACCAAATCACAGAAGTCTCTTTCCAAGGTGGAGTAGGTAGTGCTCCTCAACATTTAAACATTCAAATTCTGTAAGATGAGCACACACAGACCCAACATCTCTCCCATTAGCAACAGTGGCAAGGAAAAAGTCCCCTTTAACAGGAAAAACACAGGATTCAGGTGGGAGGTCATCTGCTTTGACTGGTTGAGTTGAAAGAGAGAGGGAGAGAGACAGAGACAGGTATACATATGTAAAGCAGTGGATGCACAGCATGCCGAGCAGGACCTGGATGTTTGGCAGTCCGTCCTCACTGGTTGTGTTTGCTGTGGTAAGCAAGTCAATGAAGCACAGCACACAAAGACTTTGGGAATGAAGCAGAAATAGAGACATGCATTAACAAGACATTTACTGTATGTACGTACAGTTTGTGAAGGGAGAGGAGAGAAAATCTCAGTGCATCAGGAGAAATCCCCTTGCAGTCTAATTCTAGCCGCATAGCCTCTACTGACTGTAAGCTTTACCAAAAAGAAAAGTTTTTATCCTACTCTTTAAAGGTATGAGGGTTTCCATCCCCGCAACTGAGATTGGAGGACGGTACCACAGGAAAGGAGCCTGATAACTGAGAGCCCTACCCTTGATTGTACACAGATTCTAGGAATTACAAGTAATCCTGTGTTCTGGGATCGCAGTATTCTTGTCAGACAAAGTATCGCAAATATCACCAAATCGTTAAGTATACGAAAAACTTATTAAAAATAGGATTTAATTGAAAACAAGCAATTCAGAGACGCCACCTCAGCATGGACAACTGCTGTGTCGAATGACTTGAAAAGGTGGCGTGGGAAAGGTGGGACAGTGACGGGAGGAGAGGCTGCATCGGAGGCACGCAAAGTTGGAGGTATTATATTGTAAATTAGATGAGAGCCATGGGTGTTGCTGGAGAAAAGCTAGACCTTCAGCGTGAAAAGCCATCAGCACAGATGTGACCGGACACAAGTGCTTGCTCTATCGTGAGAGGTGCTGTACCGATGACTATGAACAGAGGTAACTTTGACTTGTGAGATGCTGAACCGAGAAAATCTGATGCATGATCCTGCATCTCCCCAATTACTAACCACCAAGCGAAGCTGACCTTGTCTTGTCGGAGGTGGCAACACACTGTCAGGAGGCTAATACCTGGATGATGTGTTTAAACAGTCTTCTAGTAAGAATCTGTGCCGTAGTGTTTCTGACAAGCGGCAGAAGTCTCTTGCAGTATATTGCAAAATCAAGTGTGGGTGTGAAAATTTTATAAACTACATCTCCCATCCTCGGTCATGTAGAGCAGTGGTTCTCAAATGGGGGTACGCGTACCCCTGGGGGTACGTGGAGGTACTGCAGGGGGTACGTGAAGCTTTTCAGAATATCTTTAAAAAATCTTTAAAGTGCAATCTTCTTTTTTTTGATCCTAAAAGAGGTAACGTTTATTTTTTTTTTTGTGAGCAAATCTTCATTTATTAAGTTGATTTATTTTGTAAACAAAATATAATTTATTTATAATTAAGTTATAGATTTATTTCTGTGAACACATTTTAGTTATTTATGTATATATTTAATTTTGTACCATTACAGAGACCAATTTAAATTAGCAGCGTTTTGCATGTTTCAGTTTTGACTGGTTTTATGCCTTCCTGGTGGTCACCGTCTTCTGTTTTTCTTTTTTGTTTCTACATGCAATGTTTGCAATATGGATGTATTTGTCAGGTTCACTGATATAAGTTGTTTGGCTTTAATAAATCAGACAGTGATTTTACAGCACTGTACCCCTTTTTTCTTCCAA
>OMPJ01015811.1:0-11345 GCA_900312935.1 Carapus acus | reverse complement strand
GATGATGATGATGATGACTATTATTATTATTATTATTATTATTATTATTATTATCATTATTATTATTGTTATTGTGGTTATTATTATTATTATTATTAGTAGTAGTAGTAGTAGTAGTAGTAGTAGTAGTAGTAGTAAAAAGTTCTCTGTGCAGTCTTGTTAATTAAGAAATTTGTATCACAGGTCCTGTTAGCCGTTGGTACTACTCAGTACCTATGAAGTAGCCTGCAATCCCAAAATGGTTTGTGATCCCTGCTCTACAGTGTCTCCAAATTTCACTAATGTATAGGGATAAGATTATTCTGTGAATGTGAGGGGCAGTGTGTTTGCCTTGGATGATTTGAAGCCACAGGTACTTTTTTATTGGGCAAGAGCAGCTACAGGAGGTGAAGCTTGAGAGGGGTGGTTGTGATTTTTGTCGACTGATGAGGGAAATCGCTCATTCGCCCCTCATGGTGATGTCACAAACAGCTTTTAATGAACGTGGAGGAATTGCAACAAGAAATGCTCGTAACATTTTAAGTGCCATTTTGTATCAGTTCGTCCGCTCGGGTTCTCAGCACGAGCGATGATTTTCATTCCAGCTCTTTAATTGGTGAGTGATTTTATAGCTGGGAGGCAAAGCGAATGAGATGAAAAACCTTGTGGGAGGGAGAGTCAGAGGTACGTTGAGAAGGCATTCGTTGAGGTTGCTGTCTTGTAATACTGACACACTAAATTGAGCCTTAGATTCAGACACATCACATGAGCAGTCTTTTTTTCTGGGCAGTAAGTTTTTGTGTCTGTTTCTTCACACAAACGTTTATTTGCAATTAAAGGAGAAGTTGCGTTTGTTCATTAAAACACGCTGAAGTGTTTTTCATTGACTCCACATTTTGCATTTTGAGGTCCGCAATGAATCTTTTAGTCATCCGTTTGTTCAGGATGAAAACAGATACCATCTAAGCACTGTACATATGACCTGTGACTGAGGTGTAGTAAATTGCACAGTAGTTTTTTAGGGGGGAGCCTAACAAAAGCAAAGACGAACGGTGACATGTTAATAGGTTATTATAATATCCTTGGAATGAATTACAAGTCGCTTGAAATAATACTTTACAACCTCACAATAGATCACCAGTAAGTTGGTAGTAAATGTTTCATTAACTGCAAATTCTACAAATGATCCCATATTTAGTTATTTATCATTACACTGTAACTTGTTAGAAGCTCTGGGGATTCTTCTCTGTGATCGCTTTTGCATATATTCATAGTCTGGGACCATTTGAACTCATGCCCACCATTGCCAGACAAACCTCAGGGGCGAATTTGGAGGCAGCTTGTGTTTTTAAGGCATTTGTAAGTCTCCATAAGTCAGCCAAGAGGGGCTCCAAATAAACTTAGTGTTTCTTTCACATGACAGGCTGTTAGAAATAAATTGAGCAAACTTCAGATCTCAGGAGATAGCCGAACAGCGTGGAGCCTCCGATGCTGCTTTGTCATGAGTAAATACATCAAACCTCAATTCCCCCTGTGTTTTCCCTCAGTATCTCTCTCTTTTACTGACAGATGCTCCATCTACAAAAGATAGAAAAAAGTATTTGTACAATTTTGCACCACTCTTGGATGCTCAGTGCAAAACCCACCAGCCAAGCTCTTATGTGTTAATGAACATTCAATGCATAGCATGTCATTTTATTCCGTGTCAAATTCCAAAGACGATTTATGAAAACCTTCAATTTAGTGTGTTCCAATTTCCCTCTTCCTCATTGTTCCAGAGGAGAATACCAAGTAATTCCTCACCTGCAGCAAAAGGCGAGACTGCCCAGCCTTTCACCATCTGGGATGTTTACCCCCGGGGTGGGCTTTAGTAGTTTGCTCAGGGACAGCTCAGCGGCTGATGGAAACATTTCTGCTGCTGTGGAGATTAAAACGGTGACCTCTGAGCGATAGAATGCTCCCAATACAGACAGGCTGTTCGTACAGATGCTGCAAGATATGCACGTGAATTTGAGCGATATCACACTGACCCACAAAACAACTGCCAAGTGGGTGACACAGTTTTGCTGGATCAGACGCAAAGCCTTGGCATCTTGTCAACAAGAATGCAGTCGCGACAGTCACGGAATGGGTCTGAAATATTAGGAGTGATGGGAGACTTTGCAGTTTGCTGTCTTTTAAGTAATTTAGTACATCAAGATATCTATAGATAAGAGACATATTCGAGAACTAAATCTGTGTTATGTGAAAAAATTTGTTAAATGGTTATATTTTCAATGATTTGCGCTATGAAGTTATTCAAAAATAACCCTTTAACTGCTGCCAATCAAATGGTGAAGATGCTTGTAGGGTTCATATGTTTGTAAAGCTGATCGTGATGAAGTCAGTGCCTCACCGGCTATGAACACCGGAAATCACTGACACATACATAATATGTGCAGATACAGAGGGAGAGAAATAAATGAAGCATGAGGAATACACAAGTCCCTGTAATAAATCCTCTCCTCCAAACTCTCCTAACTCAGTGCAGCCATCTGTCAGTGGATCACCAGCTTCACAACAGACAGGGAACAGCAGGTTAAGCCGGGGGAAGCCATTTCTGGTTCTGTCAATCAGGGCCGGTACTCAGCGGGGATATGTGCGCTCCGTGCAGCTCCTCTACTCCAGCACGTACGACCGCACCTTTACACACCTCGTCACTGCGCTCCTGCAGTCTGCAGACAACTTCTGCCGTTGTCAGGCTCGTGAATCAAAACTTTGCTCATCAGTAATTCTTGGACTCTTTCAACCAAGACCACAACACACAGAAACAACTTTCCACTCATTACTGTATATAATCCTCATACTTTGCTGAGCTACCCATGTATCCAAATGCATGTCACACGTACAGCATAAATGCAATTTACACTGCTTCCTTGTGGCTCAATAGCTTGTTTTTAGCAGCTGTGCGCTAGCGTTAGGCACTCTCTGTCTTGTATACAGTACATAGAGCTTGATACATGATGCTTGATACAACTGTGCATTTTCCTTGAAAGTTTTATTGCATTTTTTTTCATGCAGAAAGTACCCATTGCAGCGATACTCCCTAGAGGCAGCTAACAAAAGTCTTGTGTGTAAGAGCCAATTCTAATTTGAGTTTCAGTTAAGGTGCTTGAAAGAAAGAAAGAAAGAAAGAAAGAAAGAAAGAGGGAAATAGAGGGCAACTTATGGGCATTGAGTAGTACAAAGGGCTAACCGGACCTGTTTGATTCAAACCTCCCAGTAGTAGTAGCAGTAGTAGTAGTAGTAGTAGTAGTAGTAGTAGAAGTAATAGAAGTGATACTATGTGCAGAGACTGCTCACATATCAATCTTAATTATTCCCCACATATCTAGAACAATCCCTACATTTTAGAACACAACTAGTGGGTGCCTTAGTTGTTCCTTGTGGGCACCCATGTACCCATGGGCACAATGTTGTGACCCCTGTCCTATATGATAATAATACAATGATAAGAATTGTGTTTTTCAGTGAACAGTTTGTTTTCATTGCAACATGCTCTGCGTAAACATCAGAATTTTATTGTTATTGGTAGAATTATAACAATGGTCCGCACTAGCAGACTATTCACCTTTCTTGAATGAAGTGACTTAGGTGAATATGTCCAAGAAGGGCACAGCCGGGGACAAAATGTGCCCATTGTTAGGTGACCGGGGAAACTTGTGTTTCACCCCCCACCCATTAAATTCTACCAGCTGTACCAAAGAGCACCAACATATCGAACGGACAAGTGCACAAATGGATTCTTCTTAGGACTGAACAAGAAAAAAACGCTATGACATTCATCCAAATCAGCCTAAAACGCTCCCCAAAAGCTCTCCACTCCATTGTCTGCTGGACCTTCTGCTCCCTGGTTCACCCCACTGCCCTCGTCTTTCACCTCTGTCTATCACAGCTGCTCCAATGTTATGATGAATGGCTGTTTTGTCAGGCTTATGGACTCAGTTCTTCATCTCAGGTGATTCATTGAAGAGGAAAAAACAGTGATTTAAGTTCCTGAGATCTGAAATGTGAGTTTCTGCCTTTTTTCACTCTACTGCCTACAGAAAAAGTTGGAAAATGGAGGAAAGATTGGGGTTCAAAAGTAAAGCTGTAGTGGGAATGTGACGAGGGAAAATGGAAAATGAAAATATGCCCCGGCTCTATTTCTGGCTTAATATAAACAGTAGAGATAAGCTATAAAAGTTAACACCCCTGCGACTCAATTTCCATTAAAACACTTCTTTCACAATGAAAGAAATGGACCTCATTAAAATTCATTGCCGCCATGGAGCTTTAAAACTTCTCCTTAGAGAGCTAAAACAGTTTTGCAAAAATAATGTTTTGTTTTTATAACTCCCAGAAGCACAGCAGCGGAGATGGTGGACAGCTCGGGCTTTGTGTTGTGGCTGAAAACAAGACGCACAATTCACATTTGGGGGGACCACCAACAGTCCGTCCCTGTGCCGGGCTGAGGTGGGCATCAATCATTTTGAGTTAGGCTTCGAAAACAGAGGAAAAGGCTGCGACAAAGGCCCATTATTGGGCAGCTCATCTCCCGTCGACTCGCATGTCACCTGTCAGCCTGACGGCCAGCCTAAGGTCGCCAGCGGTCATCACTCATATCCTCAACATCCGAAATCACACCATTAGTGACACTTCTGGTGGCTGTTTGCCCATTTGTCCAACATGAAGCCATTTTGTGTCACTCAGAAGTACAGGACAAAAAGTGGGGAAAGTGAAATGTTTTACCTGAAATGTTTTACCTCTTACGAATCATACGCTATTTGGACCAAGGTTTGTTTTTGCATCTCAAGATTATACACAATGTCTCACACATCCAAGAGAGCAGATGGTTCCTGATCCAGCCGAAAGCTGTCTGAGATGACATGGGGAAAGATTTTGCACACATGAAAAGGAAGAAAACAAGGTGCTGTTATGTTATCGCCTCCTACTTGGAAGAAATCCAACCTCATCATCAAGATTTGTTGCGATTTTAGGCTGCCACAGAATTTGTGCTCTACAGATACCGACAGGTAAAACGAGTTTAGTCCTGCAGGTTGGTTGACAGTAGAGCTGATGACAAGAGTGCTCAAGAGTGAAACAGAGGGCAGGGAGGACAGGCTAGTAGCAGAATGGTTTTGTATGGAAAACAAATAGTAGAGACAAGTGGAGAAGATGAAATGGGTTTGCAACAAAGTGACATTTTGAGAGTCTGAAAGTTAAGGTTCTTTAAAGCCAAACACATTATAGACCTTTATAAAGATGCTCCACTTGAGACAGGCGGATAATCCTAATATTATTTTGTTGTGTTACCAATCACTCATTCAAAATCAATGCTTTCCTCTTATTCTAAACTTTATTCTAGAGTGAACACAGCCAGGATCATGTCATCTTATTAGGATTATATTCCTGTGCACCAATGAATCCCAGCAAACATCCACCCTCACCTCCATGACAGCAAGAGGATGTTTGTCTCCCTGTCAGTCCACAAGGCCTTTGATTGTGTCCTTTAGTCTGGCCGTGGATAGAATCGGCACTGTTGTTGTTAAATAGTGACGTAGCATTTGCAATGTGGGAAGAAGGATCTCAGCTGTTCATCCCAGTGGAATCAGCTCCCTCCCATTCCGCTCCTAGGTGAGCCTCAATACTTATCCAGACCTCCCTTTCCTTTTGGCTGCCATTACCCAAACTAAGCTCATTTGTCGCTTATAATAGACCCATGATCTGCCTTTTGTTCACGCCCCAACGTCCCATTCATGTCCCCCAGGAGGACAGACAAAAGAGGAAAAGACACAGGCCTGAACCCTTTGCCCAGACAGACTGTGGTAAAGCGACCATAAAGAGATGCTCTTGAATAGGGCTGAGCTCTGACGGGGGAACCCCGTCTGCGAAGATGTCCTCTAGTCCCCAATGTCTAATATCTGCCAAAGTCTGAGGAAGAAAGCTTTGATTGTTGTGCGATACCTCCATGTCTTGTTTTTGTCAGACTTCACACTTAGGAGAGGGGAGTGGCGTGGAAGTCCGATTGCATCCTTGCACTATTCAAATTGTTCAACTTTAGCTTGATATTATGTTTTGTGGTATTGGAGGGATAGCAGCAGATTTAGTCATGGTTTAGCCACACACCAAATCCTGCTTGTGCCATATCGCTGACATTCAGAATACGATTCCTTGAAACACTCTGGGCTGTGTCAAATGCTAATTAGCAAAGCCTGCAAAGCCTGACACATAGCTCCGTGTCTCCCCCCCACACCTGTGTGACAGTAAATATACAGTATGCTTGGTCTCCACTGTCAGACAACTGTTCTATAGGCGCTGCTCTGCAGAGCTGAAAATAGACGCGATAAGCAGGTGTGGCGCGGAAATTCTGCTGGTATATGTTATTTCCACCATTATGGCGCAGATGATATGTGCTACATGCAGAAAGGAGCAAGTGCAGAAATGTAATCTAGGGTCACAAATGGAAACAGTCTAAGGTGACAGCGAATGTTTGTGTCTTAATGTACACAAAAAACACTTAATTCAACGATGTTAATTACCTATCAAAGGTATTTGTCAAAAATAATAAGATAAAGAATCTTCAAATACAGTTGTTAATGGTTTATCAGACCTATCTGCACATAGAAGTTAAAATAGTTCCTAATTGAAATACTGTGTACGTTGGTGCAGTAATCTTTTGCTTCAGATAATATATCAGAAGTGCACATTTAGATGGCCTCCATGCCAGTGACGCAAGCTAAGTCAGATTTCACCCAACAAGTGTTTGTGTGAGTGCAGAACTGCATTTACAATAAACTGAATAAACTTAGCATTTGCATCTACATTTTGTCTTTTGGCACAATATGGAAATGTTACGAATCAGATATACTCTATTGTACTGTATAAACTGTTTTCCATAATAATTATCAGAAGTCTCATGCAAATGGAATAAGCTGTTTTTTTTGTTTTTAATCACAGAGGTAGTTTTTTTGCTAGCAGTCAATTGTTTGTTAGACAATAACACATGAAATATTGCACATTTTCAAGCCCTGATTCTTAGACCTAAGACTTAAGACCTGATTCTTAGACCTAATCCTAATACCACCAGATAAACATCTGAAAATAAGGCGTTGCTTTAACACTTCAGGAGTCATGTGCATGCCAATGTTGTCTCTACAAATGATATACTTCTGAGACCATGGTTCAGCTCTTTCAATTGTATTTAACTGACTTGAGAAATATTCAGTAGTTAACACTCTCCAGCACAGTAACCGCTTGTAAAGCAATGAATACACCCCGGAACTACCACCTGACGTCAAGTGCCCTTTTGCAAGATACTGAATCCCCGAACTGGAGCGCTCAAATTCATTTGGTCCAGGAGCAGACAACGGTTGCCCTTTGGGACTCATACAGTACGAATTACTATTCATTCACCCATAATCTATACCACCTCAATCCTCTCTAGAGTCGGAAGGGTCTGCTGGAGTCTAACCCAGCTGTCATTGGGCGGGAGGTGGTGTGTAGCCTGTACAGGCTTCCAGTTCAACACAGCGACACATAAAAACAAAAAACATAGATATACACAGGGAGGATTGTGGTTAACAATAACTTTTAACTCACAGAAAAATCTACTGTGCACGATTTTGGACAGGGGAAGGGTAAAAATTCCCAAACATCTCAAGTCAGTATTCACTTGTGCTGTCTGTATTTCAAATATACAGTCTCACTCCCCCAATATCACCAGATAGCTGTGATACATTCGCCACCATGTCTGATGTATTTTCAAAATCCCCTAGATGTTTCCACAAAGAGTATCTAATTCAATTATCAAGCGGTCACACGATTGGATTTGGCTCCCTCCACTTCATGATATGAACCTCTGAAATGCCGCATGTCATTATAGTGTATGTCCCCGGCCTGGTGTTATGAAGGCCAAGTGGACGAGCCAGAGGGGAAGAGTAACCTGACTGATATCTTTATTCCTCTGGGTGTCAGCTGGCGCTGCTCATTTCTCAGGCTCATTTCAAGATCGCGCTGCCTCTCATCAGAGGACACTGTCCACCGTGCTCTGCAGAATCTGCCGTCCATACCTGTTTTCTGATAGATGCCTTCACTGTTCCTGGTCAATCGGTGATGCATAAATTGTAATCGGCAACGCAAACGTAACGCTCCACATCAAACTCTATTTGTGTGGATCAGTGGTTGCTGTGCTGCGGGTATGTCACACATTTGGTGAGCACATGTCTGCTTCGCTCACTTTGTAACAATGCGGCGACGTCGTTAAGAGGGCTGAAACACTGGGTGTTCGATCAAACAGCGACTAATTAAAGGTTTGGGGCTTTCTCCCGCAGAGAGTGGTTTTGTAATTGAACGTATGGTATGAGAGCTTTTGGTTTCCCAACATGCCACCTTAGTAGAATAAAATGCTGAACCATAGTATCAGAACAGTATCTTTTGCACGCTATCAGTTTTACGGCTTGTTGGGCCTTTGTTTGGGCAGGTGGCTCCATGTGGAACCTGGTACCAACTGTAGCAACACAAAAGGTGGATGGACAATGATCTCAAGGTCAAAGGCCATGGAAGCCTGTGTGACTACAACATCTTGACACTGCGTTGTGTACTTTCACAGTCCTTTTACAGAGATGGATGCCGCAGTTGTGGCTGTGTGTGGTCCAAAACTGGAGCCTTCCTCTATGTTACCATGGTTCTTTCAACTGCAATAACACCATTAACAAGCGGAATTGACTCGGTAGACATATAATGTTGCATTCACCTCGGGATACAAATGACATTTGCATTGAGTTTTCTGCAGTCAGACTTTAAACGATTTGGTACTTTGACTCCCATTTACATTTCCAACTCGTACATCACATTTCAAGTGTGACCTTTACCTCACAGGTTTGTTTCTCTTCTGTCAAAATGTTAATCTTTTTGAGATGGCGCTATCTCCACAACATATATAATTCAAATCACTATACAAACAATCCCACGGACGCAAAACAGAAAGCGCGAGTCCTTACGCTTCCACCTCATGAAAGCCTTTTTCTTGGATTATGAATTATGGATTACTGCTAATAGGCAGTTTCTCCCTTGTTTAACCTACTGTGGCCAAAGGCTCTTTTCCAAATGCTGAATTCAGAAATATATCTTAAGTCTTTGCTTAACACCCACTTTGTGCCTCCCATCACTATGTTATTGTCTCATTATTGCATTAAAGCAGCGTGAGCTTCAGTGGCTTCAGTGTGCTGGAGGCGGCAGGGTGGGTCTCCGTCCAAGTGACCCTCCCTCAGGACTTAACCCGCACTGTCCCGGTTCAGTGCTGCATAATGGATGAAGGACAGACATGGGAGGGGAGAGAGGAATGGAAGCAGGGCCCTTATTACTTTGTGATTCATTTTTAATGAGGTAAACAGGTCTTTCCAGGTCACCTGGAAGCACACTCTCCCATGGAGGGTGGGGTGTCTTCCCCACTGGTTGCCTTATTGCTGCCCGCTTTGACATCCTCCATGGCTGCAGGGGCTCCGTAGTATAATTAGGTCTCCCTGTCATTGACAGAACGCGTCTCACTTCCCACGGAGTCCTTTTCCTTTTCCCTCAAGTTGGATGCCACCAATTATGCAGTAGCAGGAGGACCTTATTACAACTGCGGCGGGCAACCTTTGCCTCACCTCGTCTCCTGCCGTCATGAAATTAAATGTTCTAATAGCGAGTTACTCGCGGTGAACGTTGCTTTCCAAATGAAGTCACACCACACAGTTCTACAGCCGATCCAGTCACCCTCCGTGCAGCACGAATAGGTAACAGAGTGAAAAGAAAAGGCGCTGTGGAGTGTAGCATCTTCTGACATTTCCTGTCTTACAAACATAAATTACCTTGGGACTAACGTTTACTGAAGTTTGTCTTCCTCTCTGTCTGCCTGGCACATTATTTTACTTTTTTTCCTTCCCTTCCATGTGCGTTAAGTGACAGCTGATCATGTCGAATGCTGTTGTGCACCAAAGGAAAGAAATGGTTTCCCCAAAGCCAATGTCTGCCTCCACGTCGGCAGGAAATGGATGACAGGTGGGACGTGCGTACGGGTGTCATCTGGGAAATCAAACCAGCTCGGCTCAGTTGCCCCTGAAAGTCGGCGAGCAGGTACACCTTCACAAACACGGAGGTGGAGAACTCCCACATCAATTCTTTGCGAAGCGTGGCGAGGCTGTGAAGGGAAGAGAGAGGGTGCGACGGGAAGGTGAGAACGGGAACAGATGGGGAGTCACTGGGAATGTACATTTTCAGTGGGCTCATTTAAAACTAGTTTCTATACATAGCCACGCTTCCAACCCATCAACTCCTGTATAATGTCATTTCAGCCAGACGTCATTAAAAGATTTTTTTTCTTCTTGACTATCTATATATATTTGCGCCATCTCTCAAGGGAGAGGGGGAATGAAAATGAATTTAGGATGCCACGAGTCATTGAATTTGCCTTTTATCGCTCGATAGCTGCGCTACATATGTGCCATTGTGCAGTATGCAGGATTAGAGCGGATCTTTTCTGCCTGACAGCCCACTGGTTCTCACCGACAAGATGAGGATCATTTCCCCCGCTGAGAAAAACCCACTCAGTCCAGGCAGCACACACACCTCCCCACACAGCCACCATCATTTTCAATATACAAGAGTTTGAGGTGCATACAGGCAAACACAGATTTGAGACAGGCGGGGTTCTTCAAAAATTCTTCTCCTCACCACAAATGCCTGTATGCATCCTGTATGTCCACACAATCTTTCTTCAGCTCTTCCATGTGTAATTTTTTTTCTGTCAGTATAAAGGGTCTGTTGGTGGCATGTGTCACAGGAGGCTCATGAGAACTTTGTTCCTGTGTTTATTTGAGGCAGGTCTACCCATTTACATCAAATCCTTTGGCCCAGAACAACCATAATTGCAACCAGGGCGCCATTAGTACCTGGAGCAAACAAATCAAGAGATGCTTGGAATCTTGGCTCTTTGATTCAGTGTGTCAGGTTTCATCTCAGTGGTCAACTAGAAGGAGAACGAGTGGAGTCAGTGGTTACAGAGGTACCCACTCCATGTTCATCCCAATCACAACTGAACCTTCCCCTCACACAGAGGCGGAAGGTAGCGAATCAGTGAGCAAGCCACACAAAGATGTATTTGTTTTTCAGCTGCATCACATGTGCTGCATCCCAACATGATCTCCACACAGCAACATCAATTTCCTCCTCAGTCTCATCGACTGAGCTAACTCCTCTTCCACAACCTGCTCTCAACTCCTGAAATGCAATGTTAATGCCAGGCCTGCATTTACTTGCCATCTTGCTTTCCATTGGCTTGTCTGCTAATGCGCCCCCCCCGCCCC
>OMPJ01015806.1:7029-17080 GCA_900312935.1 Carapus acus | reverse complement strand
GCCCGGGATCATTTAAGAATACATGCCATCCCATGCTGAGACGTTGGACAGCTTAATTCACGCTCCTGGTAAACAGCCAGCCGTTCTCTGCTAATGGAGACATTAATAATCGATGTGTGACAAGTGCGCCCACTGTTTGGAGAAGATCTGCATGGAGCAGCATCGTCGCATCAGTTCTGCTTCGTATAAAAGCCTTTCCTGTAATCTCCACGCTGTGATGTAGCGAGTATGCAACTGAGCAAGAATCCTGGACCAGATCATGATGACGTCATTAGCAAACAAAACGCTTTTAATATTCTTTTGTTTGTGTTGTGTCTCACCCACACCAAACTCTTTCATGCTTTGTAACTGGCTGCGTTCCTGTAATCGGTCTGAGATACATGAGAAGTTGACGCCCATCATCGCATTTCTTGTAGCAGCAAGACGTTTTCATTTTCATCATGTTTTCAGTAAGTTGCTTCATACAGGTACTGAAATCTCATCATCGCCCCCATTGCTTGAACCTCTCAGTCAGCTAAATTCTGCATGTTGCCAATTTTTGTTTAAGTATTTTGACATGAAACTTGAAACTTCAAAGTAATCTGCAGAAAGAAGTTATTGACAATCGACTGCTTGTCTCAAGCGTACAAAGCTCATTATCGTGATCATTCTGAAGTCTGCACCCAGCTCAGACCCTTCAAGGGATTTCAGATATCAACAGCCAAGGCTGAACGCATCACTTTGTATACACACACACACACGCACACACACGCTGGCTGTCAGGCAGGCAGACAAAGGAGCGGTGACACGCCCCATGAATGGAGGCCTGCCCCTCACAGAACTGCAAAGTTCCCTACTGGCAGCACCGTGATGTGAAAGGAGTAATTTGAAGGCACAAGCAAACACGTCTTTCAGACTGTCTAAAAACACAACGCAGCCCCCTTTACGTGCGTGTGTGTGTATATGTGTGTGTGTGTATGTATGTGCGTTAACGTTAACATAAGTATGTGAAAGTGTGTGTGTGTGTGTGTGTTCTTTCTACAGAAAACATGGGCCCAACTTCTCAGATGAAGGGGACACCAATTAAATTAACAGAATTGTCAAATATAAAAAAGACAAAATACTAGTGACATGACTTTCTTTGTGAAGTCTTTGTGTGAGTGTGTGTGTGTGTAACCTTCATGATCACAGTTCCAACCATCCTTGGGTGGTAATAGCATATGTGTCTCCCTGTGTGTGTGTGTGTGTGTGTGGTGGGTGTCTATATGTGAAAAACAAAGGATCATTTCACACATCTTGCACAAAAACACACACATTCTCTTTCTGTCCCGGCACCTCAGGTGGCAGATTAGGCGACACATGGATGTACTTTGGTCCCTGGCTGGTGAGGACTACAGACTGGGTTGTGTGATCAATACCATCAATCCACAGTGAATAACAGCGGAAATGAGGAAGGAAGCATTTGGGGGAAGAGAAGACGGAGTAAAGTAAAGATTGTAAGAGAAAATAAACGGTTTGCAGCTGCCGTCATTGTGGCAATCCAGCGAAATTGCAGCCACTGGACTCCCGCAGGCAACAGGTAAAATGGAGGGCTGGTGTATTGTCCAGCTGGAGTGACCAACCGAAAAATGAATAACAAGTCGTTGATAGCTAGAGTGTGGCAAAGAGCAGATTGTGCAAAGTGCATGAGGAGCTGCGCTTCTCACTGCAATTCATCACTTTGCACAATGTGTAACAAAATCAGAGGTGTGAAACACTCAGAGGAGGATTCATATGTCTCACAAAGGCAAAAACAAGCAAATGTTCCAGGCTGCAAACATAAGGAGGTGGTTTGGAACAGCAACTGTTCTCCTGTGGATGCAAAGAAACAAACAAAATAATAAGACAGGATGCACATTGACACGCCTCAGCATGGTGAAGTTGCCACCTAATGGTCTGTACGGTGTATAGCCTTAATATAAACCATAATATAGAATAATGCAACACCTGCTGTGTGTGTGTGTGTGTGTGTGTGTGTGTGTGTGTGTGTGTGTGTGTGTGTGTGTGTGTGTGTGTGTGTGTGTGTGTGTGTGTGTGTGTGTGTGTTTCTGAGTTGGCACACAGAACTTGTGAAAATGAGCCAGAGCTCCACCAAAGAGACTTGGGGAATGATCGCGTGGCGAGTTTGTTGTTGGGGAATAAAACGCCTCTTAAAGATATTAACTTTGTGCTGGCAGTGACTTTCATGTCACCTGAAGGTTGCAGAGCTGTGACAAACACCTGGACAAGAAAAGGAATATTACTCGGAAATGAATTGGGAAGTTTTTCACATAAAAACAGAAAGTGGGAGATATAAGAATATAAATGGCTGTGTGAGTTTAGCTATGCTGAGGTCCTGAGGCTGCTCTGGACGCTTCTGATTGTTCCAGGGTGCTTTTTCCTTAATGCACTTGGCACATCATCAAAGTGTAAAACTGCTCACTTCTTTGACTGAATTAGTATGATGTGATTGCTCAGAAAAATCACATTCATAAATGTTAAACTTCAGCTCACAAAGCGCCTCTGTAAATGCATGTGGGACTTGTATGAACGTTTTACGGTCACCAAATCACCGCAAGCAGCTATTTGATTTGTAATTCATATTCAAAATGGAGGTGCCTCTGCTTTCTAAACAAAACAGCGTGATTTTATTCTCATGCGGAATTCAATTTCTCCTGAGAGGCCGTTATGGGGGAAGATGAATAAGTGCACGCCGATGTGTGCGAACGGCAAAACCAAAGCAAGGCCTTTGCAGCAGTTCCTGATGAGAGCTGTTATGGGAGAGCGGGGTCGTTCCACGGCAGAGATGTCAGCGTTCCCAGAGATCATTGTCTGTCCTTTCAGCTCTGTTTCTGTCGCCTCTCGTCAAGGCAGCTCAGAACACTTTCTCTCTGTTAAAAACAGCTTGCCCGCATGCTGTGTAAATTGTTGCAAGATAATGATTTACAATACAAAATTGATCTGAAATCCAATTGCCAGTAGAATAAAGACTGCTGTTCGGATGCTGTTTTCCCCGACACAAAATGTGCTCTTGTTCCCCTCCTCCCACCTGTGTCCTTCCCCACATTCTCCATTCTTTTTCCCTCCCCACGTCATCTACATGCTTGCACGCCCTGTCACTCTTTTCTGACAGCCCCTTCTCCCCCATCCCCCGGCCTCCTTGCCTCTGTGCCCTAATTTCACTTTTCATCCCTATCAATCTTCTGCACACTCTCTTCACAAGTTTTCGCTGCTGCCGTGCCAATATAGCTGTAGGGGACGTGTGGAAAACTTGTGTCCCAGATGGTCAAGCCATGGGGCAACACACACCGCTGTAGGGGCCTGTGTAACAGCGCTGTGAGCGGCTATGCAGGGATTTAACAGTCCACAGTTATGCCAGTTAGTAACACATCCACCAGTTAGTAAACTATGTTGACCTCCACATTTGTTGTAATATGACTTTTGAGATTTTCTCATATTAAGCTTCCTGCTCAAATCCACTATAATCTTCTTTCACATGGGTATGTGTGCATGTGTGCGTGTGTGTGTGTGACTGTGTGTCAAATAATAAAATGTACATTCTGACATTCTGACCATTTTGCCTCTGAGTGAAAATGGCAACAAGGCTGTTCAAATGTGTTGACCCTTGACCATCAATGACTGCTTGTGTCTACGCGAGGACAAAGTAAACCACTTCATACATTGCACATATTCTGTCCTTCAGTTAAATGTCCCAAAACATGATGAGGCACCTTAATTTATGATGCTGTGCTGGGTGCAGCCCACGACTCTCACCTCAGTCCAGATGAATCAAAAACTACTTCAAATATTGCAACACAGAACAGATGTTTAACATAAATTGTCTTTGGAAGCTTTGAGTAAAATGTAGCTTCTCTAACATGCAGCAGCTGCTTTAAAAATCAAAATGTGTTGCCATGTGGTTCCCATCTTATCTTGTTAATGGTGGTACATTTTCCTAACAGGTTTTTACAGACACCTTGGCTTACACACTGGCTCTTTATTTTTTTTCTTAATTGGCTCTCAAGAGCACCAACACAACAAAAGCAAACAAAAACGTATTTTCTATTCTGTTGGACTGCTCCTAAATTGTTTATTACTGAAATATCTGCGCATACCCAATACAATGCTGCTCATACAGTAGATACTGCAAAGGATGGTAAGTCAAGAAGTGAGCGACAGTGGAGTGGGAATCAAAATTTATATTTACAAATGTTAGCTCTAAAACTGCCCACAAAATTAACTGATATTTTCCTTACAATATATATACTTCCAGGAAACATAAGACTAGAATTGAATATTCTATTATTATGGTAGACAAAACAGTAACAGAATATATGCATGTGAAGATAATCAGTTGCATTCAAACCATTATGGGAACATGACGCATCGTAATCTGTGTCACACGAGAAAGGCAGAAGGAATCAAAATTCATTCCTCTCTGACTAAAGCCTTCCAGAGAAGTCAGCTCACCAGAAACACACCAACTGTTAACTAGATTCTGATGAATAAAAGAGAGAGGAGAAAAGAAGAAGAGATTTTGCATGGCTGGTTGGCTTCTTTCTTAATTCAGAATGGCTTCACAAATGAATTAAGTGAAGGCATCATTATTTCCACACACTGACTGCTTCAGCAAGGGAAGCTGATCAGGAATATGAAACAATGAAATAATAAGCTTTGGAAGAATGACAGTGAGGCAGGAGGTCAGCACATCTATCCGACAGAGCAAAAGTGTGTGTCAACATCCTCCCTATCAGTAGCTGCCCACTTCTTGCATTCACCTAAAACTCCACATTATCTGTGGGAGCCTGGGAGCCTATTTCCATTTTGTCCTTCTTTTAAGTCATTTTTTATACCTTTTTGCCTTGCTACTTGTGATGTGGTCACATCTGTGCAGTCAAAGTGAATGTTCCCCATTTCTCAGAGCGCTTCTCTGGATAATGAGAAGGAGTTACAAGCTTTATGTGCTGTTTTAATGCATCTAAGTTGTGACACAAAGCAGAAGAAGCCATTTGTACCGATGAAAAGGATGTTTTCAGCGCTGCTGGAATTATTTTAAGTTCCTGGCAAACCATTGAAGATGAGAAAAGTTGCAAAATGAAATGGCATGCTATCATCCAGCACTTGTTTCTACAATAATGTCTCCAGAGGAGCTGTGTGAGGACGGCCGTGAACACTTCTACTCAAAGACGTGCAGTGAGGTTCATGCCTGGTGAGGCACTGACTTCACCACAATCAGATTTACAAACATTTTAACCTACAGCTTTGTAAAAACGAATAATAATTTAGAAAAATTGTGATGTGACATGAAAAATAACGTAATAATGCACTGGATAAATCACACAATAAATGTAACATTTTGATTAGTTTTTTTTTAATCTAACACTCATTTCTTCCCATGTCACTGCTTGTTGTCTTATTCAGTGTGTAAACGTTGCCGATATAGTTGGAATCTCAGTAGGAGCAGAAACAAGCTGTGACTCTATTTCCCAATACTTGATGGCAAAACTGACTGGTCTCGTTACGCAAATGCACACACAGCTACAGATGCTCCTCCCTCATCCACCCCCATCACACACACACACACACACACACACACACACACACCTCAGCGGAATAATTGGGCTTTCATCTCTCTGTGACTCGAGTGCTTCTCCATTATTCATCTGATTAGCTTCTCATTGGGTGAAATCTCATGCTCGCTGTTTCATCAGTGCAGATAATCACAGATACACACACATGCTCACGAAACACACATGCAAACACGCACCCTGGCGCCTGGCGACTTTCACATGCATCTGTGGGACAAGCTTGACGTTGTCAGAGAAAATCTACGAAGTGAAACAGTTAGATTGTTACGGCGCATGCCAACAATCTGTGAAAGACGAAAGGGGAGAACATGTAACGTGTGGTGATGCTTTTTCAGCCTGATCACGTGACTCGCCCTCGTCCCAGTGAGTGGTGGTGGCCTTGAGTACAAATTGTCATGGCAACAATTCGGAAGCATATGACTGACTAATGTCTTCTTGTGTCTCCCAACACCAGAAATGTCTGTAGCATTTGGCAAAGTGGCAACAAATGCATTGATGGGAAAAAACTTCCACCATTCAGTGCTCCACCTTACCTCTGCAAGTTGGTCCGTGTCCAGCCTCTCCACCTCTGAGGAGCAGACTGTCTCTAAGGGAGTTCATCCAGTAACTGCCGCATCACTTTTACGGACAAAGACGGGAGAACAGGGGCCGAAAAGAAAAGGTCAGCTGGGCAGCTGGCTCAATGCGTCTCCCCCTGGCCATACTAATGATGGGACACTGGTGGATCGCACAGCCGCACAATCTGTGAGCACACAAGCTGCACGCCATCGTTTGTGTCTGTCTGTCACGCTGAATACAGGGTTACTTCAGTTGACCTTCAGCTGGACATGGACAACATCTCAGAAACCTCTCTGCATACTCACATGGAGTGCGGAAATATTGTTGTTTTGCTCACTCACTTATCACCACAGTCGGTACTTAATTTTTATCGTACACTTTGGAGAGATCTCATTGCCAGCCGAGTGTTAAAAATGTAAATCCCCCCCAGCAGGAGATAAAGGCCTCTGAGACTGCAGAGAGAAAGCAGGATCTGACACCGTTTAGTTGCCCAACTGTTACTAACTCATACCAATAGGCCATTTAGGGAGACAGCAGATGTTTTGCCAAGCTTCTTTCATGGTAATCTGGCCATGCTGACAGTAACTCAAGTTTGCCTTCCTCTATAAGGCAAGCAAAATGGAGCATTTTTGTTTGAAGAGTTCAAATCCGTCCAAAGCCTCATGTGAATGACTGAAAATGTCTCTTTACCAAAGAACTCTCTGCTCATCCCTTCTTTCCTGTTGACTGCACCGTAAGCTCGCAAATTTCACAGTTGCAATTCAATGCAAATCATCCATATTTCCTCAACTTAATGACATACATGATCAAATATATTCAATTATCTATACAATCCACCATTATCACAATTGGAATAGGATCCTGAGACGTGGTTTGCATCTGCCAAATGTTCCCACAGCGATGGAGAGGTAACACATCACATACACAGTGTGCAATACATCATACATAGTCTGCCCTCAGGGCAATTCATCATTGCTATACGATATATTGCTGCTTGTTGTTGATACACATACTGTTTGACAGTGACTGTACCGTAGCAGGATGATATCTCTATACATGCATTGTATCTGTTATTGAGTATCAGCTGGTTTTAGTATTCTCTTATCAATCAAAAAGTATTTCAGTGGATCTCTCTCTCTTTGCTTTGTTTCTGTTCTATCCTTTTCACTGCTGGGGCTTCAAATCCCCTGGATCACTGGACCAATCTGTCAGTCAAGTATCTACCTATCAAGGCTATGGACAACCATAACTGTGACAAAACACATCCCCGCATCTGAGATGTGTGTAACAGGCAGTGATGTGTGTGTGTATATATTCTTAAAAAAATAATTATTGAGGTGAGAGAAGTAAAAAGCAGGCTCAGTCTACAGAGAACAGGGAGGCAGAGAGTTCAGCATTGCAGAAAAAAGGCGAACGAGACAGCGGGGCAGGAAAAGAGCAGGTGATATTAAAGGGCTGCTTATTGAGCAGGGGGCAGACATACACACACACAAACACACACACACACACAACACATAGAGAGAGAGAGAGAGAGAGGCGCACACATACGCTCAAAGAGATAATTGAGGAATCCTCCTCGGTCGCCAACACTTGAGTATTTTGGATTTGGATGGAGGAGGTGTAGAGTCTGATTAAAAATGAGCTGAATAACACACAGGATTCTCCTCCTGCTCCCCTAAACCCCCTTCCATACACTGCCGCCTCCAGCCTCCAAAAATCTATGAAAACCTGCACCTGGCTCATTGCATGGAGAGAGAGGAGAGAGTAGGAAAAAAATGTTCTAGAAGTCACAGCAGCAGTGAGAAGGAGTGAGAATGACAGGTTGCTGTCCAAAAGTGCTCGAGAGGGAAGCGAGAGAGAAAAAGAGAGAGTGAGAGAGAGACAATGTGGAGGGACCGTCGGAGCGGAGCCAGCAGTTGTAATCCAGGTTTGTTGCAATACTTTTGGCAGAAATTTGTGGAACCACTCAAAGGTCAGTTTTCATTCAAAGACAGAAAAGAGACGTCAAGGCAGCCCCTCAAATCCATTCAAAGATGGGAGATGATAGATGAAGAGACCTAGGGACTTACATACCTCGTTTCCATGTGCATCGCGGAGAGACAAAGCGGGGGAGACATGGGCACACAGCTCGGATATTCTTAACTTGGACAGAGGAATGGTGCTGCCCTGTTACTCCACCTACAGTAAGTGTCTCACGATGAGACATTGTCTGCTTCTCTGCCTGCAAACCAGTCGCTGTAGTTCTGGTGATACTGCAGGACTCATTCATTCATTCAAAGCTTCACTGTCATATGTACAGTATGAAAACAAGTTTCCCTGCACAATGGAGTTCTTACTTTGCTGCCCTGCACCGGATGCCACGCGTAATGAAGCAACAGATAAATAAATAGATAAATAAAGACGTTCTGATACTCTGAGGAGGGACGTTTATACATACAGAAGAAGGAGAACGCAAAGAGGCCAAGTATTTACAGAAAGAAAAATGTTCCCGGCATATGAGTGATGGGGGTTTCCTTAACCCTGCTGATTCTCAGCTGTTAAACAAAACATCCTGATGATGACAATCATCATTGTCATTATCATTATCATTATGATTATTGTTGCTGTTGTTAATCATTATTATTATTATTAGTAGTAGTAGTAGTAGTAGTAGTAGTAGTAGTATTACTATAATTACTATCATTGTTATCATAATCATCATCATCGTTGTGGATGATGATGATGATTTTGTTTTTTTGGGGTTTTTTTTAATAGTGTTGTTCTTGCTGTTACAAAAAAGTGACCCGCACAGTTATGTTATTTAGGACCTTTGTATCAAACAGGTCCTGCTAGTCCTTGATACTACACAGAGCATGGAGTAGACCTCAGTCTCAGAAAGGTTGGTGATCCCTGCTCTAGCATTTAACATTCATCCCACAACGTCTGCGGAGTGAGACCACGTCAACAATGAATGGAGAGCCTGAAGGAGGATCTCACTCCATTATTACAACATGCGCAGGAGCCAAACTGCTGGAAAAAAAGACTTTTGAAATGACATGCACAGTCCAATTTTAGGGCATCATCTGTCTCAGATTTCAGTCTGACTTGCTCGTCAACACCAGCCTAGGACTGCAATCGTCAAACACATACAGACCTGAGTGCGTGTGGGGGTGATGGATGGTGATGAGCTCACACTCGTCGTGTCTTCCTGTCTTGTCACTGGCTTCCCCATTATTTCATCCAGTGTTGCGCCTTCTTGGCTGACTTCTTGTGCTGGTCCCATCGAGGTGGACACTTAAAATCAAATTAACCTGCATTCCCAGGTGAACCCAGTCCTTCTACATGTAATCGGCAATCAAACAGCGGTAATGAGGCTGTCAACCTTGCGCAGACAATGTCGCCCAAATGACACTAATGCACGCATAACTAATACCTCGCTGTCATGCAAACACACACACACACACAGGTTATAGTACTGGGGACAGAGTGGAAATTAAGCAACAAAGAGGGAACATTGTCGTTGATTTGTCCTTGTTCACAGACACAGATGTCTTTGGTAGCACATGGATTTCAAAAACGAAAGTTCAGAAATTGGAAAGTCAAGTGTAAGTCAAAGAGAAGCACAGTCTGGTTTTCCAAACAAATAATATACTTTTTTTTATCCTGCACCATAGTCTGAAATCTGTTGGGACGCAGCCTGACCAAAAACAGGCTGACGCAAAGAAGCATTATGGCGGAAGGTTGTATGTGTGCGTGCGTGTGTGCGTGCGTGCATACGTGCGTGCGTGCGTGCGTGCATGCGCGTGTGTGTGTGTGTGAGAGAGAGAGAGAGGGAGGAGTGTAGAGTGGGGGCTGCGAGGTCTCAGACTTTGAGCCAGCTCAGCTTTCAGCCCTGGCATCAGCCAGCATCCCTCCATCAAAGGTGTTAC
>OMPJ01015805.1:0-12541 GCA_900312935.1 Carapus acus | reverse complement strand
AGAGGAATTCTTAGGTGGGGAATTAGGCAAAGTTTTTGTTCATTTGGATGGAATTTGTTCAAGCGCTCTTTCTCCTCTCCAGTCTGTCCCCTTTGAGGAGAACTGAATTTGTGGGAGTAGGGGAAGGGGGGACACTACAACATTAAGTGACTACTCAAGAGCAGGCAGCAAAGAAAACGTAGAGGGAGAATTGGCAAAAAAAAAAGGCTGGACGAAGCAGAGGGGGGGCAGATGATATGGCTCTCTGTGTGATGTGTGCATCCCAAAGCCCTGCTTCAGACAGCCGGGGTGGCATTTACAAGGTTCAGCTTTGGGCACCAGGAAGGGACGGGTGGGTGACAAAGATGGGACAATTAGATAAAGGGGAAGATGGCAGACTGACGAGTTGCCTTCAGGAGGGCTAGGAGCTAAAAGCAATAGTACAAGACTAAAATGCAGATTTGGGGAGGGAGACTTGGAAGGGCGAAAAATGAATTAAAATATCCTGTCAGTCTGAGTCATCGGTACACAAGGTGAGAAATGGTGCCAGATTTGAAGTTGAGCTGATGATTGGGCACAAACGAGTGCTGAGGGTTCTTCCGAGTGCACACGTCCTTCGCGTAGAGGCCCATGCACGAGTCGCACGACACCTTGGAGCAGTTCACGCAGGTGTGCGACGCGCCGGGCTTGTTGCAAAAACCGCACCGCGATCCGCACAAGCTTATCCGCTCGCTGTTGCCTCCCTTTGCCGTTGTCAAGGCAACGGACTTGCTTGGAAAGAGCTTAGTGGACATGAGGGGCTTCTCCACCATCTGGGGGTGAGGGTGCGGGTGGGAGTGGGAGTGGGTGAGCGTCAGGGGGTGGGGGTGGAGGTGGGAGTGGGAGTGGGAGTGAGTGTTGGAGTAGACGGACAGCTTCTCCTTCACGGGGACGTATCCGTCCAGGGGCCGTGGGGACTTGGCGTGGTACTCCTGCAGGCCACAACAAGGGGAGGGGTCTATGTCGTGACAGGTGGGACAGAGGATCATGTCGCACCTCTGGCAGGACGCCATCATTGAGCAAACCAAGCCACAGCCTTGACACTTCACCCCGCCATGAGCTTTGAGCAGCCATGCATCGCGCACCTCTCGTGGCTCCCTGGATGGAGGTCGGGATGGGATCTGCCGCCCTGTTCCTGCGCCACCTCTCTCTGTGTACAAGTCAACCTCATCCAAAGAGGTGAGGTGGTACGACGAGTAGGCATCGGCTGGAGGAGGAGACTGGATGGGGAAGAAATCGGCGACGGGGCTGTACGAGGGCTGCGCTGCCACGGAGAAGAAAGACGCCGACGTGCTGGGCCTGATGATCTCGTCCTTCATGTCCTCCTCCGCGTCCACAAACAGAGGCTCCTTCCTCAGGCTCAATGAAGTCTTCAAGACAGGTTTTGTTGCTGCCGCGTGCCAGTGCCCAGCGCCATCTGTGACATCCACCGACTTTGACGGTCGGCTTCCTCTTCTCAGGTGGTGAGCGTGAGGCCGGTCGATGTCCAGCGGCCGCACAGAGAGCCGAGCCATGTCCGCCCCGAGGCTGTCCCTTCTGCGCAGCGCCTCCGCGCAGCCAGCCGCGTCGTCTCTGCATCCTCGACGGAGCTCCAGGGCCTCCAGCTCCGAGGCCGAGCCACGGGCCAGAGCCACCACCTCTCCCAGGAGACGACACTCTGCCTGGGCCAGAAAAAGCTCAAACGCCAGCTGTCTGAGGTGACTGGCACCTCCCAGGTGCTCCTGCAAATGGAACTGCGAGTCATGGTCGCAGGAGTAGCCAATGGTGCGCATCAAAGTGTGGAGTTCAGCGTCAGAAATGGCAGACTGGAGATTGTAAACGTATGGACCAGTGAAAGTCTACAAGAGAAGAGAGCATTTGTTAGCACATCTGTGAATATTTACGACAGATCCAGCTCCAAATCGGTGAGCTCCTTGTTTCATCACCTACCTTAATACTTCGGAACTCTTTTTTCCAGGGGAACAGCAAGAGATTGGTACAGATGGTTTCAAGGGTGTGGAAAGCTCTTTCCAGGGCCTTGAGACTGCCCCCCCTCTGGCAGCGGAGAGAGTTCTCCACCATCTCATAGAAGCGAACCATGCGGAATCGCTGCGCTGGGTCGGGCTGGTAGGCCCCGAGCAGAGCCGTGGCTGTGGAGAGGAGCGCCTCGCTATCCTTACGTCTCCCTCTCTCTCGGTCGGGCGGTCCCTGCGTCACCGTGTGCTCCCCTCCGTTTTCCAGCCGCCTCTCCAAGGCCGCCACATACCTCCTGAAGAGGTCCTCTTTGAGCTTGGCGTCCATTTTTTTGTCAGCAGACGATCAGTCGGCTGTTGTACGTGTCTGGGAGAGCCTCACCCCTTTTAGCATGCTCTGCACAAACAGCCCACCTTCAAGCACCATTTTTGGTCTCCATAATTTGCATCACACACTGGCACTCTCAGCGTTGACAGTATTTCGGGGAGTTGGATGAAGCCCTAAGTTCCAATTAGCCCGTCATGCTCCAAAGCACTCAGAGCGATTTGCGAGACTGCAGCCTATGACGGTTTGCTCTGCGTGACATCTCCTGTCGGCTCTTAAGCTAAATTCTCCCAAGACAAATGCAGATCACCTCTTCCTGCACGCTAAACTACTGCACCTTTGCACGTCAACAACTACAATCCATTCCTGAAATTACGTATGTGGGAGCTCTGGCCCAGTCATGATGGAGGGACATGAGGAGGTGAGTCTTCTCATCGGCCTCTAAGCTGCAAATGCAAAAGGGGACACAAACACAAAACTTTGGCACTTGTCTCTATGCAATTTCAGATACCTATTTTGAGCGTTGTTATTACCGATTGATTTCTGAAGCGAAAACAGTACGAGCCAACGGTTATTTTAAAGACTGGCTCCTTGCTGAGTTGGCCTCATTGATTACTGTGTGCATCCATGGAGGACACAATGCGCATTGTAGTTTAAGTAAGTGGGAACAGCGCGCGTAATGGCTGTTCAATGAAACGTCTCTTCGGGCGCTCTGCTTTGCGTCAGCGAATTAACAAAACGCGTGCGAGGACCGGGTGGCGATGCGCTGACCTTAGCCGTGATGCACTCCGTCCTGAGTTGGCAGTGTCTGCGTCGTGTGTGTGTGTGTGTGATACCATCATTGGGTTAATAGGTGGGATTTTACACACACATACACGGTGCCCCGACCATCACACACGCAAACACACATCGTCCATCGTGAGCATCCGGTGGCGGGTTAGCACGCATGAGGCACGAATGAGCTTTCCAGTGAGCCAGATGCATCGATTCGTTTGTGGTAATGGGACTGAGCGCCGTGTTCCGCTAGGGTCAGATAGTGTAGACCTAAAAGCCGACAAATCGCGATGACAGTCGCAAGCGTGGGCCGCCGAACGAGCCGAACCAGTGAACGCCCATTTCAGCGCAGCTGGTTAGCCACAGATAGCAGGGCGGTCAACGGATAAATGTCTCAAGCCATTTTATACTGATAATTTCAACACACGGCACGGCTGGGGCGTGACTCAAAGACATTTGCGCGTTATTCTCCTCGCACGCACATAGCTCATCGTTCTTCGGACAGAGAAGTCACGTCTCTTACCTCCAAGAAGCGTTAGCCGCGTTTAGCTACGCCTCCTCTGCTGCTGGAAATTCCCATCCTCACACAGCGCATGCGCGCAGGTCTGACAGTTCGTCTGCGTCACGGGCCCACGTGCAGGCCGCGGAGGACAGGAAGAAAGGGCGAGAGAGGAGAGGAGGAGAGTTGGATGTGAGGGTGATAGAGGAGAAGAGGAGAGGAGACAGATCAAAAAAGATGGGAGGAGGAGAATGGCAAATGGGGGAAACAGAGTCGGGAGACGACAGTGATGAGGAGCAAAAGGTGGGGAAGAGTGGAACAATTTAAAGAAAGAGGGGTGGACTGAAAAAGTGAGGGATAGCAGAAGGGGAAATGGGATGAGAGAATGACACCGGGGTCAGAGTGTGAGGGACGGTTTCCTCAACTGTTTACACTCACATGTATTGAAAACGTCCCCAATTGTAGCGTTTACAAGTGCTTGGTTCTCCTCAAAATAAAAACATGATGGTTTTTTTTTTTTTTTTTTTTTTAAATTCTATGCTGCATTCACAACATCCTAGTGAATGCAAAGGAGGTTTGACTTCCTCTGAAAAAGGAACTTCCTTTGACTCATTTCAATCAGAGTTAAGAATCTAGTTTCACTCTTTTCTGGGTTTATTGACCCGATTTAACAGAGCACATGTAACAATGAATAAAATTAATATGAACTTCAAAAAGCAATGATGGCCTCCCTCATGTGACAGGAATGGTACATGCATTGGAACATGCATGAGGCATTTTCCATGTGCGAACTGGCACTTCTGTGCAGTAAACAAACTCAATGGTGAGCGTGTCATTACACATGGGCACTCTGTAGATTAATGTTAACACTACAGCAGAGATGATTAGCGAAGCCAAAGATCCTACACAAGTAAGAGGAGCTTTACATTTTATGTTGTGCGACATTCCATTAAGTTTTAAATAAAGTTTAGCAAATGCAAACACATCTTTACAAAATAACAAAAATGTATCATTTTTACAAAATAAACCAAGGTAGACAAAACACAGAAAATGACAAAATGGACAAGGATGACTTTAGTTTAGTGTGTTACTTATATATGCATCTTGATTTTGTTGGGGTGAGACTGTTGACAGGAGATCAGGCAGAAAGGCTGAAAAGGACTGAGCCATTAAAATGCAAGCTTTCTCATACACTCAGTTGCCTTGCTGAAGATTACTCGATCTAGTTCCTGGGTTGAATCTGAGCGTAATTCACAAACTGTTGTGACTGTGGTTCCGATATTTCTGTTCGGTGTACCGATATAACAGACACTGCAACATTTTTAACTCCTCTTCTGAATCGTTAGTGAAGTGAAGGGGCAAGTGATGTTGTTTCTCTTTCGGTTTAACAATGCAAACAGTGGCTGTTGCCATTTTTCATACACTCCCTCACTGCTACCTGGAAACTGTCTACGGCTGTTAAAATCTGACAGATGAGCCACTGCTGCTGCTACAGATTGTTTGTGTCACTGCATTGCTACTTCTAAGTGGCAGTCTGAGTCATGTGAAGTATTGGTAGTTATTAAGTAGTTCCACCGACGGTGTCTCTTCGACAAAAAAACCCAAACCAAAACAAAAAATTAGATTAAAAGCAGATTAAACGTGTGGAATAAATGATAAAATAAAAAAGGACAAATTACAATCCAATTTGTCCTTTGTAGTTTAACAGACATTACCTTGTGATGTGGATAGTATCCACATCACAAGGTAATGTCTGGTTACTTTAGTGGAGGGTACAGGCTAGGGTACGCCCCGTGGTTGTAGGAGCACTCGGAACAGTGACCCCCAAACTGGGAGAGTGGCTGTTGATGATGTTGTCCCAGGAACAACATCCGACGCCTCAGTCCAGAGGAGCGCAGTCCTAGTGATGGCTAATGTCCTGCACAGAACCCTCAAACTCCCAGGCCTCTGGTACAGGACCCGAGCTTGAGGTGAAAAACCATCCCAGGAGGTACATATAATTTAAACGTTGTCCCTAACCCCTGGGGTGAGGGACCAGAGACTGTATGTATTCATGCACGGAACATGTAGAGAGGGAAAAATGCGAAGCACCTGATGGAATCTTGAATTTGAGATCTCAACAGTGGAAAAAAACGTTGAATCCGGGCACGAACACAGACGGTCGCGGAGCGCCTCTCGCGATAACTCCACCCACAGCGCATAAAAGAGCAGGGAGCTAGTGACGTCGTCACGTACTCTGCTGGTGTGGGACTGAGGGAAAGAAAAGAAATGGCGATGCTCGGAGGGTATAGCTCTGCCCAGCACAAGAAAAACGCCTCTGAAGGGAACAGTGACGTGTCGGACTTTGTCTGTCCTGTCTGCCTCGAAATCTTCGACAGTCCCGTGAAAACAGAATGCGGCCATACGTGAGTATTCCGCATTTTCCCCATTGTCCTGCTATCGCAAGCCGTCATCTCTCACCAGCGAGGCGTTTAGAGGAACTAAAAACAGCAAATAAGCCTCCTTTCGCGAGCATGTCGCCCCGTCATAATCGCTTGGTTTCGACCCACACTGTGCATTGTTTTACTCTGATTCGACAATTTAATTTAGTCCACTTTCCTTTTATGACGAGAGCAAAACCATCTGGTTGAATCAGTTTTAGTTTTGTTTACATCAAAGAGCGGGTTCCCTTTGGGAGTTGTAGTTCTTATTGCTATTGTTTGTGCGTGTGCAGCCCTGAAACGAACTACACATTCCGAGCGCCCTCTACAGGTGTATATTACATCGGCTCAACAGGAAGAGCGGCACAGCCAGAGGGGGGGTTTCCAGACAGAGGCAACTGTGTTGTTGTCAAAGTCAAATGTTATCACCTTTGTGTCTCTCATAGAATCAGAGGTGTGTCTGTTAACCGCAAGTGAAACAATGTGCAAGTGTGCACTTTCCTCATAGCATCACCCGCACGTGTTTCTTCCTCAGGTTCTGTCAGAGTTGTTTGCAGGAGTGTTTGCGTCCCCAGAAGCCGGTGTGTGCAGTCTGCAGGACTGCACTGGGTCACTGGACAAAAGCTGTGGAGTTGGAGGCTGTCATACAAGCATCAGCTGCAGCTTGTAAGGGATGTGGGGCTCAGGTACAGTTTTCAGTCTCCGACTATAATGAAACATAAACCTTTTGGTAGTGTTTTTGGTGTCATTTTGTTGGATAAAACACATTTGGATGACTGTGATGGAAGTGATGTAACCTAATGGCATCAATTTATTGAGCTTGATGTCATAAGAACTGTTGTTATCCTTGTATTTCTCAACACTTATGAACAACATATTTGAATATACACTACAATGTTTTGTGACTGTAGAGTGTATTACTAATTTGTATTTGAAATAAACTTTTATGGAGAAGTCGACTACTTTTGTTAGGTAAATGAGTTGTTATTGTCAACGCGTGAAGTCACCCACTAAGTGGCTTTTCAGGAGTATTGGTGTGTTTTTTCAGACTATACCTGGCAGTGCTGTTTAATTTACTTTTTTCCATGACACAGATTGGTCTCTCCCAAATGAGAGGTCACACAGCTGCCTGTCCTAAATATCAGGAGTATATTGAAGAGGGAGTGAGGACCACTGCTCAGACCCAACCTGCCATCATCAGGTGAAGTATTAGCCGCTATTGTGCTTTGGAACCGTTGCCAAAGTGGATATTGTTACTGCGCTGTAGGGCTTTGATTGAGTACATCAGCTCCATTCCATAATCCAGACTGTCTGCCAATTTTCCGCAACCAACCAAATTATTATAATTATTGATGCTAACGTTGCTTAAAACCATACTCCCTGTCTGAGGAGGTTTTGTCATCCAAGTCATGGTTTCAAAGTTAAGAATTTACCGAAGCAACTTGACCTGGTTGGCTATTCAAGATTTTTCGCACCTCATCTAAGGAGCCTCTCCACTTCTCCGAAAATCGGTTACATGTCTGCAGTCACCCTCTAAGCAGCATGAGAGGCCTGAACCATACTGGTTGCAAGAATTCAACCTCTACTTGAACAGTCTGCCCCAGATGATGTGTTATTCTTGTTTGCTTTGCTGGCAAGGGGCACTATAAGTGGAGCAGCAGCAGCAGCAAGCACTGATTTTAACCACCAGCTTTAACCCAGAATTCCAACTGACCATTGTTACGGTCAGAGGGTCTTTGTAATTTCACTTGACTCACTGAGTCAGGGCAAGATTTATATTGAAAAACAAAAGTGTGCAGTCCCTTTAATAGTAAGAATGTTGTCAAATTAGCATTGCAATTAAGGCTTGAATGTCTCCTTCGCATTTGAGATTGAAATGCTGTGAATGAGAAACATTTTGCTGCTCTTTCTCCCACAGTCCTGTGCCAAATCGCTACACCTTCACCTGCCCTTATTGTAACTGCCACAACCTTGACCAGGATGGCCTGGTCGAACATTGCACTACCCAGCATGCTCGAGACACACGCCAAGTGGTAAGGACGCCTAATGAAAGTACAGTGAAGAGGCATCGGTAAAGGTCGTTTCCCTGCCACTCTTGCGACTTCCTGAAGAATCTTAATATCTTCCATCTGTGCAGGTTTGTCCTATCTGTGCCTCGATGCCTTGGGGGGATCCAAATTATCGGAGTGCTGATTTTTTCCAGCATCTGAAGATCAGACACACTTTTTCCTACGACACCTATGTTGTAAGTTTTCAAATGTTCATCTCCTCTTCCTGATGTCAGACATAAACTCTTGTTTTCATTCATTTTTTTGTCCTTGTCAACAATTCTCAGGACTACTCCACAGATGAGAACACAATGATCCAGCAGGCTCTACAGCGCTCCCTTTTGGACAATTAGAAAAATGGAAAAACAACCCAGCAAGGGAGTGCGGTGGCGAAGGAGGGATAGTGTTTTGTTGTCTTCAGAAGGCAGAAGGAAGCACTGTACCTCCAGCACAGGGTTTATGCCTACAGCTCATTTGCTTCAAAAGGCATTGATGTTGCACTTATGACATCAATTAGTCAACAATTCATCAATGCAATATGGTATAAAAAGGTATGTGCTCTTGTTTAGGAGTGATAACGTGTTACTGATGTGATAATCTTGTATCGTCCCCTCAATTGAGCCTTTAGACTTGATAGTTTGTTGAATATCTTCAAAACAGTTTTTGCAGCCAACTGTTCATTGATGGCATTTTCATTTAGCCAAACCTTCCAAAGTTGTGGTTCTTAAATTTCCTGCTGTCGTCAAAACTTGATGTTCAAATGGGGTTCTACCACTAGGTGGCTGACTATTTCAAGAAAACTACCAACTTCACTTGATGAAGTTTTGAAAAAGTAATAGTGATGATAATCTTAAGTTATCTGCTCCAGAATGACTGCATGTTAATTCTCTTCAGAGGACAGCCAGAGCAGTGTTTTCTCCAGCAGATTTAGGATCTTTTTAAGGCTTTATTGACAAAAAGGGATGGGGTCTACTGGAAAAAATAAAAATGCTGATTAAAATATATTTTCTTGTGCTCGTGCCCGTTGATACACAATTTTAGTAGTCTCATCAGAGGCTCCTACAAATAGCGATTGTCGTTGTTGTGGAAGTAAGTCTTTGTGGCCACGGGAGGGCAGTAGAGTCATATCGTTTGGCGCAGTGCCGTCTCCGCCTGTTTGACCTGCTGAGTTCAAAAGGAGGACCTCACTCAACGCGTTGGATTAACGTTATATTAATGAATTAAGGATGGCAGCAAAATAATCTGGAAATTGTCAGAAAATCAGATTCGTACACGAGCGCAAAAGCATTAAATTAATAGGATGCTTGTGCTTTTGTTTCCATGCACCCAGTGTGTTGATCTAAATATTCTTCACAAAAAAACAAAACACACGACGCATTTAATTTGCTGACATGATTTCAGCATTTTAACTTAGGTTTCACAGTGGACCCTTTGCGGAACTCATGAATCGGATCTGAAGACATGAAGTGTTAAACCTAAAATGAGACTTATTCTAAAACTCCATGATGCATGACTGGCGGTATGTCCTTATTTTTATTGCTGGGTTCCGATTTGCAGGTGAAACCATCTTCATACCTAGACGAAGCAGCTTCAGCTCAGAACTTGGCAGCCTGCTCTCTCACTTGTTGGCGTCCCCTTTGGCCGGTAGCCTTTCCCTTTCTCGCCCTGGCTGATGTGTGCAATGATCCTCCACATTTTTGTCCCTTACAATGGCCACCTCTCATCTCCCCACATAGCTCTCATTCTGCTCTGGCAACCCATCTGTCAGGAGGTGCTAAATCCTGATAAATTAAAGCTCTTTAATTATTTAAACCCTAGCCCCGGAAATCAGGCTCAATGATTTATACCTGTGTGTGTGGGAGGCGTGTGGGAGGAAGAAACAACACTCGGTGCCCTGATGGATGACCGGTGTGTGCTTGCGTCTGAGTGTGTATGGTAATGGAGGATCATAGAAAGGAGCATTTAAGGGAAAGGTAAGGTTGATCCACTGTGACTCTTTGTTATTCCTTGGCTGCCAGTGCATCACATCGCTGCTGTGATAAAATCTGAAAAAGAAAATGGTAAAGGGGACAACCTTTCCACAAACCTTTGTTCTTCGCGTTACATCATCCCAACAACGATCTTGCCATAGGACTTGTTGTATCTTAGACTATGATGAAATGAGGCCCGTCGGTGTATATTATCCACAGGGAGTGAACGTTCTCTCATCTCATTTGTAACTCCTCTGGTTAAATGATATCACAGCGTCTCACCTCTATGGAGAGTCTCACCCTCTAAACTTCTTGATGTAGTCCCCAACCTCCTCCTCCTCCTCTTTCTTCTCTCTTCTTTATTTCCTCCGATGGGGGTTTTGCTCCTGGCAGATAGAGTGGAGATGTTGGCTGTGAGAGAACTAACGAGATATTGGAATGCTTCTGGGCAGGAAGGAAGTGGAGTTGAAAACATGGAAGAGCAGAAAGTCTTTCTTGTCTGTTTGCTGGTGGAGCTACGAGAAGAAGAAAAAAAAGACAGAGGGGGGCCAAGGTGGGGAGTAGGAATAGGAAGAAAGAGAGGAACGAGGGAAGAGGAGAGAACACATTCAATAAAAATTTCATAAAGTTGGGCGTGTGGAATCTTTGATGCGAGCGGTGGCTGGTGCGTGGAGTCTGCAGGCTCTGTGGAGGCAGCAATTAATGCTACATGTGCCCACGGGCACTTCGAGAGGTGCGGGGACGCGGGTCTGCTTCAGAAGTGTGTCTGTGTGTGCACGCCCGTGCATATGTCACACCATTTTTCTTGTTGATTCCACCCCTTTTGTTTATTACGCACTTCATATCCCTGCCCGCCATACTGAGGCTGTCAGGTGGATTCGATATCACCAAGGCCACAGACATGAGAAGTAGATCTAGATGAGGCTTTTTGTTATTAGCACGGCTCGACTTGTAAACTTTGATAAGATAAGTCCAGGTGAAGGCAAATGTAGTCTCAACGACTGAAACTGATCCAGGTAGGTTCCATGGGTTCTCTTACAACTTCTCCCCTTCTCCTTAGGAGTATGTCGGACACACTGGCACTGTCTGAGGCGATCGGAGCCAATGTCTCTCTTAGAGATACCAGATAAGATGCTCCACTTTAGCTGAGGCAGGTATCTCTGATGAGGTATGGGGCCTGTTTGTGAAGCGCACCGGGACTTTGGCACACCACCAGGAACGTAGGAGAAAAATCCTCAAAGTAAGGAGGAACAGGAAGTGTGGGAATCCTGCTGCCCAGCAGGTCGGCTCTCTCAAAATGTTTGAACAGAAAATGCCAACGGGCGTCCCCAACATCAGTACCAGCTCCACATTTAAGTTCCGCTTTTAAATTCTTTAACAAGCGACCCCCTACCACCACCACCACACACACACACACACACACGCACACACACAAGCACACACACAAGCACACACACACACATACAGATGGCCTGCATTGGTAGCCTGAGAGCAACACAATTTACCTTTGATTTAATACAGCCTGCAACCAACTCCACTGTATCAGCTGAGGTGTGTATGTGTGTGTGTTTGTGTGTGTCTGTGTCTGTATGTGTACTTGCAGGACCCTTATTCTGCCACTCAGAGACAGAACAAATCTACTACTTTTTAATCAAAGGTCAAAGGGATGACAAATGAATGCCTCTTGCTTCTCCTGAAGCCTCCCTATTCTGGAAAACCTTCCCCCATCCCTGTAGTTTTAAGAGCCTCTCTGGAAGCTTGGAAAGTTCTGTAAATCACTGTTCCTGCAGAAAATATTCACCTGCAAGTGAAAATGAAGATGAAACACTCGGACAGAACTATCAGGAGGATTGCTAATCACTGCCTGCTCATTTATTTATTTATTTGAAATCCTCACAGCCACTGTACTAATATTTGAAAGTTAGGCCCTCTAAGGTGTAACTGAAAGGGGATCAGGTCCCTGGTGTGTGTTTGGATGCGGTGTGGTGTGCTTGCGTGTGCGTGTGTGCGTGCATTCGTGACTGTGTGTGCTTATGCCACAGCGGAAAAGTGAGCAAAGGGAGCCGAATGGATCTCAATTTTTGCTCCCCCCCTCTGTGCAGCCCTGGTCTGCACAGGGCTGTGTGTGTGTGTGGGTGTGTGAGAGTGTGTGTGTGTGTGTGTGTGTGTGTGTGTGTGTGTGTTTGCAAGTGTGGGCGTAGGCGTAGGTAGGTGTGTGCATGTGGAAGAGAGCAAGGCCCAAGGCTATTATTCTCCCATTAATTTTTCCATTTGAAATCAGGCCTCAATGGGCATGCAAGAGGGAATCAGCATGGGGGGGCAACAGCGGGGTAACCTTACGGGGGGTTGCAACAGCATAATCGTCCAATAGGGGAGGCAATTCCCCTTCCAGAGGAGTCTCACACACCACACACGCACACATGCACATAGAACACACACCGGCACACACAATCATCGGACACCTGCTTCTCATTAAGACATTGTTGAATGTTGGTCTCATATTTGGTCTTGTGTTGGCAATATGTGTGGGCTTGC
>OMPJ01015802.1:33933-62603 GCA_900312935.1 Carapus acus | reverse complement strand
TCAGTCACCCCCCGTTTGAGGGATTACACGGCAATCCCCCGAGCGCGGGATAAACCCGGGATAAGCTCAACGTCGCCCCACCGCAGCAGGAATGCTGGGCAGGACATTGCTAAGGATGGAGACAGACCAGGCTAGCAGAAAAAGAAAAACAATCAATATCGTAAATACACGAGGATATTACAGGTAATAAGATTTTACACTGAGACTATTGTCGGTTGGTAGGTAGGTTAGGTTGGATGGATGGATGGATGGATGGATGGATAGATGGATAGATGGATAGATAGATAGATAGATAGATAGATAGATAGATAGATAGATAGACAGACAGACACCTGTGGCCTCTGGGCCATGTTTTGCCCACCCCCCCACAGTCATTCAGTACATATCTGGTCACATATCGGCCTTCTTGGCTGCAAAAGTTTTCCAGCGTTTTGCTCAGCTTGACACTGTTTCTCTGTGTTTCACATCAAAAGCCAAACACAAAAGCCAAATTCCAAGCTGGTGCGTTTCATTTGTGCCTGTGGTACGTTTTAGTCAAAAGCCGGCCGGCATGTTTGTTTGAGCAGTTTTGTTGGGAAATGGTTTACATGTTGGATAAACGCGACTCGTCACTGCGTCTGGCCTGGAGTTGCACGGAGCCGCTACGCGCCGGCTGCTTCATTTCATTCACTGTTAATTTTATGCAGAGCTGAATTTTCAAATGCAGGCCGGGTTCTAACATGAAATCATTTTATTGTGCTGGTCCTGCTCGCTTTATTTTAACATTGCCTGAAGGGACCAGCAGCAACGTGTCTAATCAAAATAAAGTGGAGCTGTAGCCTGAGCCAAGACACACACACGTCCGGCGTTCTCTCTCTGTGCTGCGTGCACACACACACACACCCACACACACAGCCACGCATATCCAAATATATGACGCAACACAGGGGGGCCCTGTGTTGGGTTAACGATAAAGCCAGTCTGCCTCATGGAGAACTTGACTTTGGCGTCAGCCAGTTTTAGCTCCTATCTGCACTGCCACAACTCAATTTATGAATTTTTGATTTAGATTTTGACGTAAAGTAATAATACCATGGGACATATCTGCCCCGGCTTTGACCCATCCTCCATATCTGAGAGGGTAGTGGAGACAGCCAAGGACTGAGGGCCTGATTAGACAACCAACTGGGCCGTCTGTGGCCCCCGGGCCATAATCTGCCCCAGCAGGAGCCTACAATGGAACCATCAACCCCCCGGTTTCTCCGCAACCGCTCTATCTCCTGGGCCTCCACTCCAAAAGATCTCAGAGTGGAATAAAACCGCTCTGTGAGCTGGACAAGTGCTGGACAATAACATGTTGAATGCAGCTTTCTGCCGCCTGGGCCAAGAACTTATCAATCAGCGGTGCTTCGCTCCTTATCAGTTTGTGGACAGGCCCACTTCCCTGGATCGCTGCTCGGCTGATCTCCACTACTCAAGCCCATCTTTTTTTTTTCCCCTCCGACGAATTTTGGAGCCGGGAGGTAAAAAGCAGCTTGTCCACTGCAGGCGGGTTGGGGACAGAAAAGGAGATGTGACAGCGCGCGGCTGCTAACAGGAAGTACAACGGTAATTGTGTTGTGGTCTCGGCTGGGAGCGAGCTAATGGAATCCTGCTTACTGCCCAGGAACACGTGAAGTGTGGCCGCCGCACGACATCCAATCCTCCTCGCACCTAATCCTGGTGTTTTGTAATGAAATGGATGCACAGCACTGCACCCCCCCCCACAGCACCCCCTCTGGTGAGTCAGGAATAAAGCACAAACAACCGAGGCGACATCAGGCCCCAAATTGAGGATATCAGTTCATAAGTAAAAAAAAAAACTTTGAAAAATCAATACTCTCGATGAAAATATGTTGACAAAATGACATTTTGATCACATGATGTTCATAGATAGTAATTACTATGCATTGTTCTCTCCAATACTAAGAAAAATGAACAGATTATCCTCATAAACTCAACCCACTTGCCATCTTTTGTCCACCTTAAGGCACTTTCACATCATAAGGACAGTAACGTACCCCCTTCCCTTTCAGTTGTCCTGCAGTGCCACCCAGTGGACAACATGGGAAACTGTCCTCAGCCTCTCCCAAAGGAATAATCTAAAAATCTCAGACATTCAATATCTATCTTAGCAAAAATGGATCGACTTGCCGCCGCCGCCAACTGCACGGTGGATCAAGACGAAATGCTCTATTTGAATCCGTGAAGTGAAATTTAGAGAAATGTACGATTTCCCATCTCAGTCCTACGCACCACTTTTCAGTCGTCAGGCTCTTTAACACTCAATTAAATTCACTCGAGTGACATTTTCATTCGCTTTTTCCGGCGCCACTTTAACGGCTGGAGTTTGCTCACTCAGCCAAAGTGGACTTACAGCAGTTGTCTTTTCTCCTCCTCGTCACCAGAGCGACTGCATCTATTAGACGCTGTCATGCGAAGAGCGAATGGCTGTTGGACAGAGATTTATTAACTCGATTTGCATGAGAGAGTCGCGTCTGTCAATACGGGCAGCGTCTGCCGCAGGGATGGGACATTTGAGACAATATTCTCTTGAATCTAGCCGCGACTTGGGCGGGTGTGTCAGTCGCACAGCTTGCAATTGTTATCACACTGACAAAAACACACAGATGTAAGCAAGCGTACCCACAACACCCCGAGGAGGAAAGCGCTACATCATCGCTGCTGAAAATGAATGTCGCTTTAAATGGAAACTGGTGAGACATGAAATGCATGTCGAGAGAAATCTACAGCGGCTGTGGGCAAATTGTATTTTGGGGTTGATTTTGGCTCCTACACACAGGCATGGATCAGGGGTAGGGGCCGGATCAATAATTTAACATTGATGCTAACTTTGGCGGTACAAACGCCCCCGTTGCACCCTGGGGAATATTCAAATTGCGGCCGTCTTGTGTTTCCATGGCGACTCAGCCTGTGATCCTCACAGGGGTTGCCACGTCGAGGGTCCATTAGGGAAGTCTGAGCAGCCAGCAGCACCCGGCAACCTTCAGTAATGAAAGCGCGGCGTGTGAGCCGGGAATATAAAGATAAAGTTTGGTGTTGACAAAGAATCTATAAACCTTAATTGAAAATTCCCCTCAAGGTCTCGGGAAAGGACGAGGCAGCGGTTAATGTCGATGTCGCTGCTGATAAGGCCACGGCAGGACAGACGGCAGCCAAAACGACATCGCAATTAGTGCAGAGTCCACGGGGGAAGATCCAACCAAAGATAAATACCAGCCCGGAACAGAATCATACATCTGAAACAATGCATGTCGCCATTACCGAGCTGATGAACCTGTGGGAATGCTAAGTAAGTAAGTACTGTATCTCACACATTTTTTCATCAGTTTACAGCTTGACACATCATCTGTTAATTGAATGAATTCTTGATGTTAATTGACACTTAAATTCCTGTAGGTGCCAATCATCCACGATGATATTTCTGGCTTTTCCAGATTTATTGAGGCTAGTTTACAATCGCTGTTGCACCACCAGTGCAATTGCCAAATGCCGGAAATGCTCCAGAAAAAAAGTGAAAATTAAACAACTCCTGCGACGCCGAGACTAATGCATTCATCATAGAAAATTTTCTCCCTTAATCAGCCATCAGCATGAGAATTTGGCAGCAAATTGAGACAAATCTGTCAAATCGGCCTAAAAACTGATATCACCAGGATTTGTGAGAGTGAATGGGGAAATTTTCAAATTTTTGGCTGTTCACACCAAGCTTGTTATAAATGGAGGTGAATTCTGGGTATATGGAGGCGTAACTTCTAGAATTTGGGGCCTCAGAGGGCTTCCCTTCCATTATGGCGGTGGCTGTTGGAGCGCCACCGTGTGGCTAAATGGAGAAGTATCACCACTAATGATATTCATTACATAGCAGTTTAACTCTTCTGACAGCTGAGCCCCAGTCTGCATTTAAACCATCCAAACTCTGTGAGGCTGTGAGAGGTTGAAGGTTCCAGAATGTCATGGTGATTCCCGCCGGCGTTAACGAGACAAAGGCGCACAAAAGGTCAGCGAGGGGCCAAAGCACACCACATTCTCGCTTAACTGAAGAAAAATAAGTTTGTATCGCCGAACCTCACCGCTGCAAAACCTTGTTATCGCCGAGCTCTGAGTACACGCCTGTGTTTGTTTGCGTACGATACAGCTGTTAGCATACGTGGCGCCAAACACGGTCTGTGTACTCGCACTCGGGACGCGGCGTGCCAGAGAATATCCGCCGCGTGTTTTCCCAGTTTACCCACATATCTGCCTCTTGTCATTCAGGCCTGTGCCGACCAAGATCCTGCTAATCGCTTGGACAAACATGGCATCTCCAGCGCAGCCCAAATCAAAGGGCGATACAGTTGTGGCTCAATCAGCGAGGACTTATCAGAATGTATCAGCCGGCGTCGACAAAGAGACAGAAAATCCATACGTTTCCTGTGTCCATAGTGTCCAGGATTGCAGGTTGCCAGATATTATTCCGCCCTGCACAATAACATTGGCGGTTGTTGACCGTCCTGTCAGTCATTTCCTTGCCGCTGGGACGCACAACAAAGAAACATGTGGTTCATTTTAGCCCAGGTAAAAAGAGCCAGCGTTGATTCAAGTGCGGAGGAAATTGATTTGGAGAGATGCACAGAAAGAGGACGCAGATTAAAAAATGGTGCGTTCAGGGGGATTGATTTCCCCCGCAGTATTACAGCGTTTTTCTGCTAACTGGCCGGCATGGTTCCAAGGTTTCAGACGCCATAAACCTATGAATCCATACATCATCTCACCCATCAGATCCCGCTGTCCTCCTGTCCAAAGGGGAGTGGTGGGCTGATGGTTTGCGATGGAGCATTACTGCCATCTAGTGGTAGGCACTGTGACTACACCTCTCGAGACTTCATTAGTCTCGGTCTGGATCTCCCGCAGCACTGCATTATTCGCTTATCTATCCCCGCTCCGCACAAACATACGCCCGTATACACACTCTTTGTAGGCTTGAGGTTCGCACTGATGCTATTTCTCACTGATTCTTCATTGATCTCTGCGACGCACGAGGAGTCGACTATGAAGAAGGTTGACGTGTGGGTGAGGGTGGTAGAAAAACACAGAGAACATGAATCCCAGTGTGGGCACAAATACTGTATCACTACATCTGAGTCGAGCTCAGGACCTTGTGGTGAACCATCTCCTGTCTCACTCAGAAACAAGGCACGGCTGCTGTGATAATCACATCCACCAACAGAATAACAGCATACACATGTCAGTGACCGACAATTTGCATCACATTTAGGACAGAAGAAGGTTTGCAATGCTTACTTATCCCTCCAGTTTTGAAAAAAGCCATTGCCAATTTTCCTCTGGAATCCATGAAACACATCTGATTGACACTCTAATTGTGATTCTCATTGTGATTTTCACCAGTTTATCTACTTGATGTTGTTGTTATACTTGCGCTGTCTCCTTCTAATTTTTGGTACATTCCTGATAAAACCACAGAGAATTTTGAGTATGTCAATCATTGTCAGCGCGTACTTGAGTGCTGGATATTCACTGATCTGTTTCATGCTGTGAGACAGTGAGAGAGAGGAGAGGCGGACAGTCATCAGCCGTGTGTGTCCTGCGTCCTTCTGCACCCCCACTCTGTTACCTCAACAGGTAGGGGCCACATATGGATGGAGGAGGAGATTTGTGTCACACAAGGGAACGCACACACCCCACATGAGGGCTCAAGCCCAGCAGAGAGGACTTGCGAGTTGGATCCAACATGGAACAAATTAAGTGCCGTGTGTGTGCTCGACATAAAACACTAATTTTGACGATACTTGCTCATTTACTTCACTGCACCCCTAACACACTGTTAAACTCATTAATACACTATGTGTCCACATCAACTCTGGACAAGGCCAGATGAGTAATGCAAATGACCCCTAAAAGTAGCTCTGGCAGCTGAGGGTGAGATGGGGTATCAGGGAGGGAGGTTGTCCCCGTTACAAAAAGTAAGTCCCACCTGCTCCACGGTGCACTGGCCACAGGCAGGAGCACCTGCAAGTGTGAGACTGATCCCACTGAAAGGCGCCAACTGGGCACCACAGGAAATAAAGCCTAGTTGAGGGCATCGGCTTATACAACTCTCCCCCTCAGAGGGTCACACACTGAGGAGTTACACACTCAGAGCTTCACAAGCTTATTTGTGACATGGGTAAATGTGATCATTTCTGTCAGTGTCTATATGTCTATATGTAGTAATTCTGCAAGGATCAATCCAGGTTTTCAGATTTTGATGATTTGGATTTTGAGACCACGGCAGCGTTGCCAAGGCTTCTGTATCGAGTGTCATCATTTGAAAAACAATCTCAGGGAAAACTGGCTCATCAGCTGTTCGTCAGCTGTCCCAGGCGGCGAAAGAAAACAAAGATCAGACCTGGATCGAAAGCATACTCATCTTTGTTTCAACAGCTTCGCCTTGTGACAGGAAAATAAATCATTTGAAAATCAAATCACAACACTCACAACATCATGAGTCTTTTCACAACAAATCTCAATTACAAAACTGCACAGACTGTGCATTACAGATTCATTTACCACATACTCCGACAATGGCGATCAGTTTACATGACCACACATGAGGTGCTGGTACCATGTGTACGCACTTCCTAACTAAAGCGCTTCAAGCGGCACAACGTCATGTAATTCACGTTTAAAACGCCAGACAAAAACGCTTCAACCATAAGTGCAACATCACCCTCTCACCTTCAGTACTTGTAACAGCAGATGTCAACAGAGGCTTCAAAATGGAAATATGTGCAATTTTTATGATTTACACATAGTTGAGCAAGCAGGCCCCTTTGATGTTCTCTGCACAACAAAAGCGACGAGACAGAGCAAGTTTGCTAAACAGTGGATGGGTGAAAGGGTGTCCCATCAGGCAGAGATTCCGTCTGAGCAAACCTTCCTATGGAATTACAAAGAAGTGTCCGATACTCTCAAGCTTTGCCCACATGCACATACAGTACATGCAACGCTGGTTACTCGCCGCTTGCAGTAACATAACCTGGGATTCATCAGAGGTAGGTCCATTACATCACCAAAGAGCTCTTACCTTCTGCATGACAAAAACAAAAACAAAAATCGTGAAAACAAATGTAAAATGAGAGGTGTATGGAAAAACAAAACTCTAGTTCGGTCACATTTACAGCCACAAATACAAACAGACGAAGCCAGTGAGCTGCTCAAAGTCTGGTCTGTCACGACACATTTGAGACTGAGCACAGTTGTTCCCGTGTTCTCATTCTTGTGAAAAACTATAATATGCCCAAACTGAAGTAGATCCCAGTTTCTGAATTGTTTTGTCAGCTCACATGACTGCCACTTGTGTACATCATGTAAGCGTAGCCACAGTGAGCTAGTCATCTCCAGACATAAAGCTTAGCTAAGCAGCGTGGTCCCCATAATCGCTACATTTGTTACGTTTCATCCCACTGAATGTATCAGTGCAAATACCAAGAACAGTGACGTACATTTTGAACTCCTGCTTTCACAGTCCTTGTGGATCCATGCGACATACCATCACATGTCCACTACCATCGTAAGATGACCTTTATCTAGGAATAGAAATTCTCTCTCAGACCTCAACTGAGATGAAAAGAACAGGAATAGGGCATAGCGATGACATCCGAGAGGGCACTGTTAAAACATTTGTTGTGGAGTTTGAACATTCGGGCAGCTGCGTGCATTATGGTCATATCTACCTCTTAATAGCACCCATGCTTTCCACACACCTGGAGTTGTACTGTAAAATGGAGGCAGTTTTGCAGTGAATGACTCAAAATGTCATGTCAAGGCGACAGCCACTATCGACACCTGTCTGTGCGTTCGTCCAGAGAGCTTAGATCAAAATAAAATCTTTCACCTGATAAAATATTGATTTTGTTGAATTGATGGTCTGAGTAACGCAGCCAATTGTCAACGAGACACATTACTTTTCCTCTGCAACCTGTTGCATTGTGGTTTCTGTTGTGTGTAAGAAAGTGTAGGAAACAGCGAGTTGAGCAACAAATTGTGAAAAATGAATATATTAATACAGTATTAAATTGTGGTACAAAACATGGGAGTCTGAACTGTTTCGCAGTCAGGGCTTGTGCTACCTGGTTGAGCAAAGTGGACTCCTCTGAGTGTTTACATGGAACAGAGGGAGCCCTGAGTCTAAGGAGCTGGAAAGTGTCCTGTCGCAATAATGCACATTCAATTCTGGACAAGAGAACTTGGAATCAATTCTAGAAAAAAATAAAATTTTGATTAAGTTATTTAGTCTTAATCTATTCTGAGAGACCTTAGTATGTCTCTCTTTCTCTCTCTCTCTCTCTTATATATTCTATATGTGTCTGTATGCATGTATACACAAACACACAAATATTAATACATATCAATCCTGTCTATACACACACATACTGTATATATACTGTATATACGTATATGAGTGTATATTCATGTCATACAGTACTTTGAAGCTGCCTGCTACTCAGGAAAAATTTAAAATTGAGGACTCATCATCACTCTAGTCTGTGAAGAAGCCTGAGAAATGCTTAAATAAATCATATCAGGGGTCAAGGTTCATGCGCCACAATAGGCACGTCTTTGTGAGGTGTGATCTGAGTGTGGGTCATAAACATAAGAAATCTCCTAACCGCCACATCTACCTCCCCTGACGGCTTCATCAAAAGCGTGGCCCCCAGAGCATCCCCACACATACACTGACACACAAGCCACATGTTCAGCACACATTATCACATCTGACTCGAAGCAAAGTTCTGTTTTGGTTCATTTGGATGCATACGTGCTTGTATGTGATCAGTTCCACAGCTCTGAACCTCACACTCTCATGAGTGTGCGCCGGTTTGAGTTTTGTGTAGAATTCTGGGTCTGCTCTTTGCTTCTGGGGGACGTGGTTGGTCAGGTCTGTCACTGTGCTGACAAAGTGTTCAGGAGCCTGAATCTGCTGGTGGCTGATGGTTCTGTGATTGGATCCGAGTGTTCTGTTCCTCTTGGTTCAACTCCACACCTGCGTCTCCCATATCAAGGTCTGGCAGGTCCTCCTCAATTGAGGCCGCCACTGGATCTTCACAGTACACGCACTCCTAGAGCGGCACACACAGATGATGATGAGAGTGATCCTATGCTGTACTTGGCGGTGATATTACAGAGTCGCATCACTTCTTGAATTGAGTTAACACCAAGCAGAGAGAGCAGTACCTTAACGTTGATAGCAGCAGGCAGGCCTCCCCTCCTCATCCAGGGATGCTCCTCTATAAGCTCACGTCGCTGGTCTGAGGAGAAGCGAGGTTGACTCTTTTGCATCTGCCTCAGTCTCTCTTTGTCTTCCCGCAGGACTTTCTGAATGTCCCTGTAAGTCAGTAAAAACATTTGTAATCAGGGATTTCACAATGTCTTTGGGTTATTGTTGGAGCGAGGGGACAGAAATACAGAAACAAGAATGAACGACGTACTGCATACAGGTAAAAAGTATGATACTTCAATAAAGACGGTGCCGCACCTTGGTGGCATCTGATATGTCATCATGACTTTGTCGTCAGTATTGGCCATCATCAGCCACAGAGGCTCCTTAAGCACATATTTGATGAAATGATCTCCCTCTCCTTGAGCAGACAACTTGGCTTGTGACTGCGCTTCTTCACACCCTCCATCGTATCTCATTTTGGCTTTGCCTTTTGCTTTTGTGTCATGCTCTAAAGAGTCAATGCTGCCAAAGTACTTGCTGGTGTTGCTGCTCCCTGTAAGCATTGAAGACAGAATAGGATACAGTCATTACTTCAAGAAATGGCAATAATAATCTCTAATCTAATAAGTGACTTAATCTCAAAGCATGTGAAGATAGCTTAAAATTTTGCCTGGTTCAGTCAATTGCAAGCTGCATAATAACAGTGTGGCAACTCCAGAATGTTCCACTGCCCACCTGTTCTGCTGCCGGAGGCTCCACTTGCTGATGTCCCGTAGCCAATGCAACCAGATCCCGATCCAGAACCAGAGCCAGATCCTGAGCCCATGGAACAAGATGTGGCTGAGCCAGTGCCTGAGTGGGAGTCCTCCTGCTCTTGCAGAAAAATGTCCAACAGGTCACTGGATGAGTTCCCATCACTGTGGGCCACGTCTCCTTGAGAGTCCCTCTGAAAAGCAAAGCGGCCGCAGTCAGAAATACACCATCACTCCATTGAGTACTCAGTTGTGCAAATATTTGACTTTGGTCAGTTGAATAACTTCATTGAATGAATTGAATTTGATTAATTTCTAATATGCATAATTAAGTCACACTCATGACCATATCACGCAATGACCGGCTGTTTGCACACTTCCCATTTTCTCACTTGGTGCAAAAATCAAACAGACTACAGAATGTTGGAATAATGTCACACTGCCCCCCCATGTGTTTTTATGTAACACTGCCCCCACTGTGTTTTCTCTGGCTCTGACCTGTTTGAGACTCTCTTCGACTGTGGACCCGTTTTTCTCAGCTGCCGTGCTGTTACTCTGGCCTCCAGCAGGGGCTGCTGCTGCTGCGCTGTCTTGACGTTCCACGGAGCGCTGTCCCTCCTCCATGCTCAGCAGATTGAGCTGCAGGGGGGAGCTGCATCTTGACTCAAACAACGGCGGTGATGTCGTAGGCTCTCTGGCCCCCGACGCTGGTGTAGAGGAACGAGAGGCCGCCCCCTCTCGAGGCACTGCTGGCACTTTGGTCGGCTCAGTGGGCAGGCTATAGGGGAACGGCTGGGCTGGATAGGGCTGTTGTGCAACAAACTGCGTTTGAACCGAGAAAGAAGGCTGCGTACTAAAGGGCTGCTGGGTAGGATAGGCTGCTTGTGAGGGCTGGAAAGGCTGCTGAGTTGCGTAAACCGTCTGAGGGGTTTGGAAAGGTTGCTGGGTGGTGTAGACTGTCTGAGGGGCTTGGAAAGGCTGATGAGGCTGATGGGATGTAAAGGCAGGCGGCACGTTGAAAGCTTGCTGAGTGCTGAAGGGAGGTTGCGTTTGCAAAGGGTAGACCGTCTGTGGGGTTTGAAACTGCTGGCTGGCATAGGCAGGTTGCGTTTGAGTCTGCTCGGTGTAGAAAGTGGGTCTGGGGGCGGACCCCAGCTGGCCTATCTGGCTCAACTGGGGGAAGAGGTAGTTGGGCAGCACCACCGCTACCACAGGTGAAACAATGGGGGCTGAGAATGGGGCAGCAGTGGGCGGAGCTTGATTACTCTGCCCCTCTCCATAACATGTGGAGAGAGATGGGTCAGTTCTTGGGGTCTGCGTTGCAGTGGCGGCAGCCGGGGGATACAGCTGATAGCCAGGCACCATCGCTGGATAGGAGACGTTAAAAGCTGACTGCGATGCTTCTGATGGTGACCATGAGGTTTGGTTGAGACCCTGGAGTGGTGGGCGGGGTTTGCGGTTACATGCAGCACTGTCTGATGAATCGGGATGCTTCATGCGAGGTTTCTTCGATTTCCTGTTACGGTTTCCCTTCTTCGTGGTTGGTTCAGGCCTGGAGACGCTATGTTTGGCAGCCCCCTTAGGCCCAGATGATTCTGAGGAGAAAAAACACACATCAAGATTGAACATCGTTGCTTTAAAAAATCAAAAAGTAGCAACAATCGACCAGATAATCAACTGTTCAATTTTACTCAATATACTTCCAAGATGTTGACAACATATTAAAAAGGTACCATCGGCACTAACTGCACCTCTATGTTTGTGCAGATATGTGGAGCAATCCCTCTGGAACGACCTGGCACTTCTGAGCTCTCGACAGCGGCTTAAGAAGGCTTGTTCTTCCTTCTGGGTGTGTGCAGCCAGCACTTGTTTGGTAAGACCCAACCTCTTGTAGGCCTCCTTTTCTTGACTGGGCGGGGACACCACACTTACAGGGAGTGCAGGGGGGGCTGGGCTCTCTGCCACATCCTCAATGATTTCTGAATGAGCAAAATACACAGAACATCAGCCAGGATAACTTGCGTGACTTCGGACTGATGGGAGAAACAAGGATATGTGCTGCTGGAAGAGCCATTAACAGCTGTCTCTTTACAGATCATTAACTTACAGTTGATATTTCAGTATGATAAAGCAAATGATCCACAAATATCTGACTGAGTTATTCGTAAAAAAGCGAAAAAAATGATATGCGTGCAAGAATGGACATGGGCATGCACTGACCAGACTCTGGCTGCGGTTTCTTGTCTCCTACATGGACTATGGTGCTGCTGTAGCTACACTGTGAGGTGATGGACACTACGCTCTCAGCCTTGCTAGGCAGGGTGAGGGGCGCCAGGGGGGCGCCAACAACTGGGGAAGCCCCTGATTGAGGCTTCTTTGGTGCTTTCATGTTTGGCATCCCTTGCTGGGTCTCGAGCATCACAGAGTCTGGATGAGGAGAGAGATTCCATGAGTTCCACTCGGCTCCTACTTAAAGTAAGTGCACCCATGTAGGCACAACCAGTGCAATTACAACTCCATGGTTCTGACCTTGGAAAAAAAGGCAGTCTCAAATGTGTGATGTTCAAAAAAAAGTCAACAAAAAAATAATTTTAGCTAATTCTGCCATGCGCATACTGCACATGTCATTTCAGTGCTTTGCTATCCAACACATTTTTCACAACGTGAGTGCATGCAAATGCAAATCGAGTGCTCCAATTTCTCCAAATGTGTGAAGATGATGTGGCCTGAAAGGTGCGATTATCCACGTGCCTGTATTTGAATCCTGGGGGACTTGCATTGGGTCCTCAGGGCCCTTCTTGTCATCATCTGAATGAGAGGACGTGGTGTTGGAAGAGAACTGGTACTTCCTCTTCACTGTGATTGGGATGTTACAGCTGTCTAGGTACCTGAGACAGAAGCCATGGTTGTCACATTGTAAAAATGAAAACATTTAGAGCTACAGGTGTGAGCATGGCGTCGACCTTACCTGATGACGCTGTCCAGGCAGCTTATCTGCTGATAAGAGTAAACTGTTTGGTCTTTGTAGGTCAAGCACTCCACATTTGCTCCCGTGCTGTCTTTGACCTGTGCTGCAGACTCCTTCATTCGCGAGACTGCAGTCCTCTGGGCAGCTGCTGTAGTAATTGCACATGGAATAATGTTACTCATTGGACAAACAAAACACAGGCAGACCAAAGCTAGGCATCATAATGAGCCTGTTTTTGCCAGCCTCCTTTTGAATAATACTAGTGACTTCTTTTGCAGTAATTACCATCAGTGGTCTTCTTTTGCTCAGGCTTAGATAGAGAATTTGAGGGTGAAGGAGAGCGCAGGCACAGTTGAGAGTCCTGATTCTTCATCATGTGGACTCCCTTGCAAATCTCCTGGAATGTCCTGGGAGGCTTTGTCTTTCCTGTCTCCTCTGCGTTGTTCCCCGCTGTGACATTCCCATTGCTCTCACTGGATGAACCGATGCTCACCAGTTGCTCGTAAGAGCCATTGCTGCCATGGCTACCATAACCACTGGAACCCATATTATGGATTGGCTGTGCAGAGACATTATTCATGGATGTATTATTATAGAGATATATCAAAGAAAAAGGAAATTCCTTCTTTGTATGAGTAGATATGAAACATGATAATGAACGCGATGTGGGTGCATACTTGAAGCAGGAGCCTATGGATCTGTTCACTGATTTCCTGAATATCTGAATCCATGATCTTCCCACCATGGAATTCTGGGACTGCAAAGACATCTTCATTCACAGGACCCCTGAAACACACACGTTTGTACTTCAACTCACGTACCAATAATCAAATGAAGATAGACATTTAATAAACAATACATCATATTAAGAACAAAGGAAAGGTAATGTTGCTACTATGCTAGTACACAAACCAACATAACAAGGAAGTGTGCTCTAGGATATTACCATACTCACATTCGGACTTTGTGTCTTCCTATCACAAAGGAGACTTTACGGCTCCAAGGGTTGACAAAGCTGGACCAGCTGGTGTCAATAGTGATGTACTCTCCGTTTCTTGTACAGAAACGGATTGAGGAGTGGTCGAAAGGTTGTCCAGCATATTGTAGAACTATGATGGAAAAAATTTGTGCCAGTGAGAGAGAGATACCACATAAAAACTCCAGTGCTGGTCATGGACAGGACAGAGTAATTTCGTCTACAATTTAACCTCTGGGCAAATGAGAACAGGCAAGAGTTGAAACAAAGAAATCATACTTTTCCGGTGAACAGCCAACATCAGTGGTCGGTCGCTCGGGTGAAGATTGAGCAACACAGGGGTCCCTATCAGGTCCTGAGGGAGGTATCCCAATAGTGGCACAGCCCTGATGGAGAAACAAAAACATGAAGTTACCACATGCGTGGCCTAAACTTGAGACAGTGTTTAAAACTAATAATTTCCATTTAAGCACCTTGACACTGCATCAGCATTTTTGATTTTGATGAAATTTTACTCTACAAAAGTCTGCGAATGTGACACAATCCAGAATGAATGATATTATGTGTGTGATGAATGAATGTGTGTGATTTTAGCGGTGGAAGTTTTGTTTTGCACCTCACCTCTCATCAACATCCTGGAACACACAGTTGGGGGTGTGTGTCGTGGTAAAAATTCTTTTATCAGGAGGGATCCTTGGTGCTGTCAAGGTAGGAAAATAGAGTTATTTGTCTCTGTAAGCACGAGAGACAGATTTATCAGCATAACTTTTGCATGTCCCTGCCATGCGCTCTCTTCCTCAACAATTATTTGTTGTTCAGTTGAGCATTGCATTAACGGCGGATTATTCCTGTGGGTCTACATCTATGATGACTGCAGGTTGGAAAATCCTGTATCATGAATACAAATTGTGTTTGTTTGTGTAGTGACTGATTTTGGCAGATAGTTCAGAATCTCACCCTCATAGCCGGAGTGCACCCTTTCAGCCAGAAGGAGGCAGCAGAACTGCTCCTCAGCCAACTCAGCATTTTGAACTTTCATGAGGTAAGGGGTCATCCTGAAAGGATAGTACTGTAGATCCCCTTCTCGCTCCTTGCCCCCACTGAAACAGATGATCGCAACAGACCACAAGGTAATGAAACACCGATGAGCGACTGCCTGCCTCTGTGCCGTTCTATGATAGCAACGCTTTATTGGATAAACAATAAAAACATGAATAAAAAAAAGTTTTTTATTTGTAGAATTAGTCATTGTTGATGATGGTTGGATGTCTTCATTTAAGCCTGACTATCAGTACTTTATAGGCACTCCTCTGAGGCAGCCTCACTGAGATACATTTCTGAGATAATTTCCCTTCTCAAGGATCAGTAAGGGTCAAAAAGAAAGACCAGAAGTCGACACTGATTTTCCCATTTCCATTTCTGGGGGCGAAAAAGGGTGACTCATTCGAAGGCAATTTTTTGTGGTACGGCTGGATCAAGTCAGTGGAGGGAGATAAAGGTAAAAGGCTCCGCATCGTCAACTTTCTTTCACCTCTTGATCTTTTAAAAATATTGTGCTTCCTCACTTAGCATTTGCTGACTAAGAGCTTACTGAGGCAGAAAGCTTTGAATTAGACAGACACTCACCTGATGCGGCAAAAGAAGGATTTCTCCTGCATGCACTCCGTGGGAGACGACTCTGAATAACAGAAAGCGAGATGGTGAGGGGGAGGATAAAAAGAGGACAACAGGAAGAATAAGTCAGCACATTAACTCTAGTGACCATCTCCAAAGGTTTAGAGCTGTCAGTCATCTGTAATTTACATAGACAGGAGAGTCGACTGGGGCAGGCAGTTTTGCAGGAGGCCAACATTGAATGTGTAGGTGTGCTGATGATTTTTTTCAAAACAGGTGAACCATTCTTCTTTCAAAAATGCTCAGTATACGTTGAATGAGTGTGAATAAAAAGTGTGTGTGGGAGGTCTCTCCCTTTTGTTAACCTGGCAGTTCTCACATAACATACCCAAAAAGTCATCCTCAGGTAGTTTTGTACATGAGTGTATCTTACACACTCTTGAAACAAAACAAGTAGTTTGGAACGTACATTAAATTACATCACATACAGTGTAGGGAATTTGGAAATAATTTGGCAAAAAGAAAAACACTTAGAGCAGGATTTTGAAAAATTAGGCAACTGCGTCCATATTAATGTTTGTTCATTTCAATTGAGCATGCAAATCAAATATGTGCCATCCTTGCCCAAGCACGTGTGCGTGGGCAGGAATAAAATTAACAGCAGTGTGAAACATGTTTCCCCATGTGTTTTCCCACATGCCATGTGTCTGTAACGTGGTGATACAGGTGACTGGTATGCACAGTCAACTCAATTAAACCAGTTCATGTAAAAAATGATTTAAGGTTTGTACCTGCTCCAGTGCACATGCTCCAGGAGGGGAGCCGGTATGGTGTGGTGAAGCTGTAGAACACACTGACATCCTGAGGAGTCAGGAACTCCACAAACTTGGCATTGTTAAAAACCTCAGGCTTGCAGTTCAAAATAGAGGCCGCCTGGTCCGAAATGTACACGATCTTCCCTGTGATGAGTGAGACAGCTACTGCAAATATGTCCTAAAAAGAACAAGGAAAGAACTGGATGAACTATCACTCCGTGCTCCCTTACATTCAGTCAACACGGAACAAGGACAAACAGTTCATAGGAAGTGATTCAGGTGAAGGATATGACTTGAGCAAATACAAAATTTGTTGATTTCAAGTAGGTGTTTTTGATTTATCTGATCGAAGACAGGGCAATCGGTGGACTCTCTGTTCTGATCTGACATCGATTATCCTGAGGTTGAATGATGAATTCAGGCTCCTTTCTACAGCTTTGCTTAATTTCAACTTATAAAATCGAAGTGGATGATTGAGGTACTTACAGTATTCTTCAGGGTATATTCAGAGGTGATGCTGTTAAGCTCCTCGATGGTGTAGGATGACACATCAAAACCTGGTGGCTGGCTGTCATTGGTCATCAGCATTTGGTAGTATTCCTCATTGGCTGAAATAGCAGCCAAGTAAAGTATTAAAAAATGCCAGACAAGATGCGCATTTGTTTTGAGTCTACTCAACCGTAACTAGCGTCATGCGTAAAATGGCCTTACCTTTGACTTGTCTCACACATCGCAAGGCATAGCGGAGCGTGTTGAGGGTACTTGATTTTCCCTTATTCCTTTTTTCCGATGGGAGATACATCTTCAGCTCCTTCAGGGTCTTGAAGAGCTCCTTCTGTGTCTTTGCTTTAGCTGACTGTTCGCTACTGTAGGGCGCACACAAGGAAGATACACAAGTGTCAAAATGACATGGTCTCACCAATGCTGGCACACAGCTTTCAAGCAGAATGGGGAGGGGGGGCGTTAGCACGTGTTACACGTGTACCTCAAAATATGGCTGAAGATATCTAATGGGCTAAAATGTCTAAATTTAAGAAATCACCTTTCTACATTGGTGAGAAGAGTGTATGCTGGTCATGTTTCAGACCACCTGAGGAACATCAGTGTTCTCAAGATGGATAATAACATTTGCAATTGATGTCTCCCAAAAAATTGGGCTTGATGAAGATTATTCAAAATTTAAGACTTGCATGAAAAAAAGGTATTTTGGGAATGTGCTGTATTCTGTCGACTGGTACAACAACAAAAGAAAAAAGCGGCTGGGTAGTGTCTGCTGGAACACATCTGAGGCAGCACTGTAGTTAACACAGCATAAAAACTGACACATACTGATTATGTGGACTTTTGATGTGGATTTTCTAAGCAATAATTAATGGACGATGGACTATAGATAAATGAACAATGGGCAGCTACATCCTTCCAGCATTGTGCTTATCAATGCTAAGCAATGACACCAAAGGGAATTCAATGAATGCTCAAATATATTTGACCAATGAAGATTCCTTGTGCCAAGATTTGGTGTGTTCTCACCTGCAGCCACTTGTTGAAGGATTGTCCTGCTCAGAGCTCACCAGACTGAAGGCATTGGAGCTGCTTGGTGGTGAGGGGCTGTGAGAGTTGGAGCTGGAACGCAAATAGTTTACATTATTTAACTGAAGCGCAGAGGAATACTCACTCTGAAAATGAGGTATTGCACCAAATATTGACATTAGAATTCCCAAAACATGTAAAAAGTAACATCAGGGAACTTAAAAGGCATTTTCAAAGATTTTCAACTTAATATTGTTCGGATATATTACGATGTGCTTCAAGCAAAAAGCGACCGCACGAGGATTTGAAGTACAAGGTTGGTATACGTGAGGCCACAGACAGAAGTCTGAGGTTAAGCCAGCCACATGTTGTGTCAACACTGTCTCAAAACAAATGTTTTTGAAATGTAAAACCTTTATTTACTCCATGTGAGACAACTTCAATCTTGGCTTTCAGCTCGTTCTGCATCAACTGTAAATACCTACTGTAGTTTGTCTGTCGTTTTGGAGCCAGGAGAGTTAAACATTGCACTAAAAGGAGTTTACAGTCGTAAACACAACTTTTGAATGACTACCCAAAAAAGGCTAAAGGTTCCTGGCTGCATTTTGATCCTGAAAATAAACGTGTACTTGTTCAGGTTCCATGTGAGCCTCTTTCAGCTCATTCTGTCATAACACTGACGAGCCAAACGTCGCCGTCAACTCTACATGTTGCTAATCTTGCTCTGTCCCAGACGTCTTCTCTGAGTACAGAAATGTGCATGCACACTGTCATGTAAATGCACAGACCGCTCAGAACATGAATGTTCTGTGGGATGAAACAACATCGCTTCACCCCGCTAAGGCCTCAAGAATGATTGCGCAACAGTGGAGTATACTGGTGCGTTGACATTTTTCCAAGGTGTTGTCATGATTCTTGGTGGTTCACAGTGGATCTGTATACCTCAGTGGGCCTCAATGAAACATGGTTTCAGAATGAAGTTGAACTAAAATGAAAACACGGAGAAGTAAGGATGCAAACAGAGAGGGGGATTCGGATGCTGTCGAATGAACTAGTGGTTCAGCGCTTCGGCCACACCTAACCTCTTCTGAGATGAAAGTGCTTTGAACCAATTTCAAGCTCATGTCTCGCCCTCTCAATTGCAGGCTTGTATCAAAACGTAACTACACAACAAACAAATCGCATTCGCTTTCCTCTAAAGCCTCTTTGAATTTGTCATTTGGCTTCAGCCCTTGCCACAGAAATTATGTAATGAATTATTCTACTGATAAATGACTGTCCATGAATGTCACCTAACAACAAACAAGGTTAGAATGATGATCATCTGCCATCATGAACTGCCCGTGCGTGATAGAGGTTTCTACATCACCAACGACAAATTACCCACTGTATTGATTGTGTCTCCTGAGTTTTAACACCACACTACCAATAATGATTCCTAATGAAGTTTGACCAACTTGGCTTTGAAAGATGCAGGTGTTGGAGGCTCTGGGCAGATGAGTCAGAGCAACAGTTATGTAACAACACAACCTTGACCGGGTGGCTTTTCATTTGACTAGGATGGGAATGACATTCTGAGATGGAGTGGGAGCAGACGGGTTGAGGGTATGTCCCTAGAATTCATCCTCTTACAAATACAATCTTTGAACGATATGGTACAGATCAGCGATCAACTATGATTTTGGTAAGAGAATTAACAAATAAATTACTCTTTAGTTGACTGATTTGACAGTTTTTTGCAAACGCAGTTTGTGTGATGAATCGTTGTAAGCTTTAACAGGAGGAAATTACACCTCTATTAATGTCAGACACGCAATTTGATGGTTTGATGAATCACACTCAGGTGACCTAGATGAGGCGGGTGTTGAAATTACCCTGTCGTGTTGTTTTGCTGAACATTTATCTCACCTTTTGTTGCTTCCCGATGACTCCATCAGAGCGGAGTCCTTGCCATTGCCGTTGGAGCTGCCCACAGACTCATTTCCATGAGATTCATTTCCGTGCGATTCATTACCATGAGATTCCGTTCCACTCCCGCTAGAGCCACTTCCTCCCATCTCCACATCCTCGTGCAGGGTTGCCCGTGGCCGTTTGCGGTCATCGTGGGGGGACCCGGGGGAGGCCGGGTGCTCATGGCTGCTGTCGCTACCCTCAGAGGCCAGTCCTAATTCGGGTTCCAGTTCGCCAACCTCTTGTCCACCGCTAACCTCACTGTAGCTGCTAGCCATACAGTGCAGCTGACTGATGGAGACACAGGGGGAGTCCTCTTCCCGAACCACTTGGAAGCCAACCCTTTCCCGATTGCAGATGGAGTAAAGGTACCGCTTGGGATCGCTGTCCTCAGACATGGCACAGGCCAAAACGGTGATATTGGAGTTCACCTTGTCTTGTGCATTGCCGTGCCACAGGGTGCTGGCGTTGATACCTCAGAGAGAGAATGGCCTACACGAGGAAAATGAAATTGTTTGTTATGTAGATATAGAGGGGATTATTGACAGCAATAGCTAACAACCCCTTGAAATCAACCATCAACCAAATACAAGACAAAAAGATGAAGTCATTGAGTTTTATGAATATACAGTAGATGACCAATGCAAAGGTAGTAGCGGCACAGATAAGTTCAACTCGCTGCATACACATGCGCACGCAGGCAGGCACGCGAGCTCACACACGCACACACACACGCACAAGAGAGAGCAAGGCTGCAGCCATCCCTCAAAGGTCTAGACATTAAATAGGCCATGCTATGCCCTTTCCAGGAAGACTAAGCCACAAAACCAGTGGGATCCAGTTCATTATTTCAAAGGGGCCTTTCAGATGAAACATGAGCCAACTGAGATGAAAACAACTCTGAAAATCTGTACTTTCTTTTAAGTTACAAACAAACAATGCTTAAACAAACAAATAAATACGTTTGATACACTCAATGTTCAAGTCAACTTTAAGGACGTGCAACTTCAGAATTGAAATAGAAGACAGAAAATTGAAGCAAAGGATAGTTATCCATGTTGTCAGCTCATACTGTAACCGGTTTGTAACTTAATGCGTAACAAATAAACTCCTTAATGTAGGTAGGAGGAAGGTAATCAAATATTGGGAATCAGCCCCTGGGGGGAAAGTGTAAACAACCAGCTCCGTAAATTTAGCAACAATTTCCTTTCTTTGTTCAACGGATCACTATCGAGCTACTGATATTTATCACGGACAAAGCCCTTATCCCTTTGCTTAGATGGTGAGGAAATCATTACTTAGAGGTTGGCCAGACACCTGGGGACAACTCTACCAGACGCTAGAGGGCTCTGGCATGATTTCTGTGGCTTTTCTGACCCACTGAGCTTCGCAAGTATATTGGAAATTTCAGAGAAAGAAAGAAACCTATGAATATTTCAAGTTGCTCTTCGTGGTCTTTGAATGGAGCTGTGGTGAGCAGTCAAAACCACATCATGGTATGTTTCTTAAGACGTTAGAAGATGAGTGGAACAAAACATCTACTCTCCACCCTATGTTTAGAAGAAATTGTTGTCTGTCTGTCAAAGTTTAAGAGGAAACTCAAACAATTGGAAAATTGAAAGTCAAAAAAATCCAACATCAGCCTATATATCCAATTTCAAGGGAGGGAATGACCCACTCTGGTGTTCAGTGAAGGCAATAGCAGAGAGGGCCTGTGCTAGCGATAGGCTGCCACACACATCCAATCACGAGAGACCAGAGAGTGACGTCATGCTGAAATTATGTCAGCAAGTCAGCGAGTCTACATTTCAACATCGTAAAATCCTGCAAAGATATTCCCTGCATTTTGGAATTGATGATATTCAGTCATCGAATGGTCTTAACAGAAAAAAGACACCATTACTGATTAAATGCGTCAAGTAAGATGAAAATTGAACTGATCTCCGAACTATTTGTGATAATGTACACAAGTGAACAGGATCACCTTCAAACCTAGTGACATAATGAAACTGAACTCTCTGCCTGAAGCTTAGCTGCATACACTCCGCGTAGTAGCATAGATCTTCAGCATTATACAACGCTGCTCCAGTCACATGGATAAGGCTTCAGTGCAGCACAAAAGTAAAGGCAGCTTTGTTCCATAAGGCACACATGGATTTGCTTAAATCCAACTCATTCCCACTACTATGAATTGGAGTACATCCATTGCATTGAAATAGAAGTGGACATTTGTAATATTCATATCACACCAACACAGACAGTACAATGAGAGTGTCAAAGGAAAATAGACACTCAAAACCTGCAAGCATAGTCGTGCAATTTTCCAAAACAATGAATTCACAGTCCAAACTCAGATATCTACTGGGATGATAAATATATTACAGTGACCGAGTGACCATTATGAAAGATGCATGTGTACAATTTCAAAGATACTGCTTCCACAACACAATACTTCAAATACCTCTGCATTTTGAAAACAGCAATATTGGCATTTTTGCACTTAAGCCATAGATTGTTTCAAGAAAACCAGATTAAGTCACCAGATTTCGAGAGGTGGGCTACTACTCTTGGTCTTGCAGCCTTGACCTGACCTGAGTTTCTGTGGCAGCTATGATCACGTCATTAATATCTGTTACAAGTAAAGCAAACAGGCTTGGGTATCAGTGATGTTCTGACCAAATAAGTTGACAACAAGAGCAAACCCCCACTTCTCACCTACGACCGGAACCATACACTGCTGGACAACATATTGTTACCATCACATAATCCACATTACTGCTACAAATTAAAACACATAAAAATCAGTAAGTAGTGGCACAGGTCAGTGTGTACTGGAACTGAGATACAACGTGTGTGTATGTGTGTGTGCGCGTGAGTGTGCATGCGTGGACTTGAGGGATGGCACAGTAGGCTCTTGAGAGGGCCTTGAAATGTCTTAGGTTCACATTCTCAACAATTCTTGTATTGACCTAAAAAGCTTCATAGACATAACACAAGGAAAAATCAGACAATGAAACTGTGAAGACCGAATATGTAGGTGATCCACACCTGTAATGACTTCAAAAAGAAGTGCTGCCCTAAGGTTTTACTGGCCCTTCTCTAGTCACAAGAACCTAGTTTGAGCCTTAACAAGCATTTTCATCATAAAGATCCAAAACCATCGAGGATCTTTGTTACAAAACAGACAAACACATGACGTTACACTGAAAATGTCTCACGGTTAAGCCAAATAACCCTTCCCCCATGTAGCTCCCATTGACCTGCTATTCAAAATCCACACACACGTTGACCTGCAATCCACTGCACGGTACACTGACACAGTTATGTAAAAGTGCCTCCAACGGCCACTACGCGCAAAACAACAACCCCGAGACGACCACACAGCACATATCTGAAGTAAAGACACGATTTCTCATTATTCGTGTAAACTGCCGATGTGAAACCGTAATTTTTACTCTTAAAAATATAAAAAGTAGAGCAAGCCGACTGCGTGCGCATGCGCACTTCGGTCTTAGTTATGCAACTTATTTTTGCCGAACATTTTCTATCTTGACTGACGACTTTAAGGTGAGAAAACATACCTGTTAGGTTCAGCGGTGTGATGCCGTTCTGGTCGGTGTCCGTTTCAATTCGAATAATTGCGTTTCCGATGATGTATATCTATACGTAACACCAGCCACTACTCCTCAATGGGAACGCACTAGAATCAGACCGGTTGACACAGTGGCCAAGTAGTCCCTCCCTGCCTTTCTCCGGCGCCGGCGCGTGAACCAATCAGAGAGCACTACCCGCGACCTCAATTTAGGCTCCACCCATAGCTTATTTCAATTGGTCCAGAAACACTCGTTTCCATGGCAAAGGTGACGAAAAACCCAAAGCCATTGTTCATTGGTTGAAATCACTGTCTATCGCTTTACATAAACAACTCATCCTCCGCACGTGGAATCCAATGTTGTTTGTTTCGTGTAGTGTGAGCGGAGGGAGTTGAAGTCTCCGCAACAACACGCCCGATACTGAAATTACATAAAGGCAAAAAGTGACGCCCCTTACAGGCAATTATATGTACACGGTAATTAAGAACGTCATTTTGATATGCATGTAATGAAACAGCATTAGGGTTCATTACATGTAATGATAACGTGAGCTGGATAAGGTCAACGACACTGCGTTCGGCTAATGCTGAGAAAAACGCTGTCTGCATGCGTGGAGCGATTGTTTTCTGTTGCATTGGAATAAGACTCTTGCTAGTGTTTCTGCGTCACTTCTGCAGGGAAAATGTCGGTCAGTGCGTTGTGAATATTACATGTTTTGCAGTGGCGTCCTCACGCTGAGTAAGGCTCTCCGCATCACGTCTTAATCTTTCAACCCGGGAGAGCCCTGCAGATGCCTGAGAGACTAACTCTCTCATGCTGTTTGTCACAAAAATGTATGAGATAAAATCACAACGTTAAGTCGTATAGATGAATCGTCCTTAATAGCTGAAAGGAGGTCTTCCACTTGCTCATCATCGCCCTGCAGTCCTCATCCCTCAGTGCGTCATTGGTGGCCTCGAAAAGTAATGTCACATGTTGGCATGGTTGCCCCTGCATCAGATTTTCAGCTAGATAAAAGCTGTCGCATTCAGCTTTCCATCTCTGTGCCAGTTTGAACCGGCTGCTACTGATCCCTGTAGAGGTTTTGTGCTGATCAACAGCACAGTGTGGTATCTGTTTAGTCACCGTCAACACAGGAGAGCGCACTGAGAATATAACGATGTTGGTTAATGTCATTTACATAGATAAGTATGAAATGATTTAAATCTGAGGCATCAGAATGAGCTTTCATGTGAAAAAATTGATCTTGTTCACAAGTTGCAGTATGGTAAACATGGCACTGTTTGACCCAGTGAATTGATGTGTGATTGACTGATGTCTATTTGATCTCAATACTATGTATTATTATTTAGTTTGATTAATTCATTCTAAGTATTTATGAGACTACAATCCTCCCATCGGTGTGTATAACACCAACATTCTGTTGTCATTTTCTATTTTCCAGAACAGTATAGTGGCACATTACTATGTTTCTGTGATTTTTCTCTAGATCTTTTCTTATGCTTACAGTTGCTGTTTTGGCTCTGATGAAGGTTGGCAACCGACAATCCTTCTGTGTGTGTGTTTGTGTGTGAGTGTGTGTGTGCGGATTCGTCAGGTGTTTGTTAACACAACGGGCCAGCTCACCTGTCTCCATGCAAGCATCCACCCACACTCACATGATGCAGTCAGAGATGGCACAGGATAGGGAGATCCTGAGTGGGTGGATTAACACAGTCAAAACGTGGGTGGATTTAGATATATTTTCCAGGTGTTATCTCCATAATTGCGCTAATGTAACCATAAATCCTCAAATTTTCAGTGGTCTCATCAACACATGCATAGTGTTTATGTAACCTGGTGCTTTGCATAATGGTTTACCATTCTTCTTTTTTTCTCGGTGATATCAGATTACATGTATGCACATCTAAAGCCAGATCTGAACGTCCTCATTCTCTGTGCACGGTTGTAGATCATATCAATACGCAATAGAAATTTTCATAACTGTGTTTTGTTTTAGAGGCTTGTCAACTCCCCTGCCACTCAGAATCAGTAAAGTATGCAAACTGTGCGATCTGGCCCCATCTACTGGCTTAAAGGTGAAGGGCCATGGTGAGCATAAGGACAGGTAAGGATAAAAAGCTGCACACCTCAGTTATGATCATTCCATCTAAAGACATTTCCAACATTCATGGTGGCATTGCTATGTTGTATCTTGTGTTGCTAGGAATCAGAGTAGATACACTGCATTTAGGTAGGTAGGTAGGTTGGTCGGAAGGGTAGGCAGGAGGAAAGGAAGGAAGGAAGGAATTCTCATTTTAATTTGGCATTTTGCATGGGACAAATGCACCCCCTCCAAGGGCAGGATGTAGAGAGTACAATGTACAACGTCAGCACTCAAATTATTTCAAAGAGGGACATTGAAATCAAGGAACCAAGTACATTTTTTAGACAAAGGCTAATTTTGCCACTGAGCATCCTGTAATGCTGCAGTCAAGTACACTGATCGATAGTTATACCTAGATTTTCCTTTCTAATTGCCCAAATCCAAATTGATAATTGCTTGTTTGTGTATACCTGAAGTGCTGTGCAACCACTGGCAACTGAGTTCAATTCAGTTAAATTTTATTTGTATAGAGCCAAATCATTACAAAAGTTATCTCAAGTTACGTAACCAGTGAACAACAGACATGCAGATGATTCACTCCGAGTTACACTGCAGGTCAGTATCTACACCACGTACAACACACAAAATGAGCTCTACAAGAATGGGAAAGAGCACACAGCAGACACGCAGCAGGATGTATCTGTGAAAGGTTGACTTTTCCACTTGATGGTCTTCAGTCACAATTGGCAATTGGAGGTCAATTCTGACAATGCAACCACTAACAACATAAGCGGGAACAAACACACCAACAAACACACCAAATGGGGTTTTATTTCCCGTTCCCAGGTTGATCACAGAAATGTGCATTTTCCAATTATGCAAGATCACCGCTGGAAGAGAATCGATAATATTGTGATGTATCAAGAGTATTAGCTTCTACCACAGACTATAAAGGATTTAAATGATGCAATAAAAGGAGAAGTCAAGTGTGATGAAATTTACCTTGTTTACAGCTCAATTTGGTTTGGGACCTAAGAGCAGCGATTAAACCATTTCAGTCATGGGATGACAGGGACGCTCCAACAGGGATTAACACTGTGAGCAAACCAAATGTTTTGCATCTCATCCATGCTTTTTGAGGGAATTCACGTTTAACATTGAGCCGTTTACTGAGAAGCAGAGAAACATCAACCAACTTGGAGACAAGTGCAATCGGTCAAGGAAGATTGTACCAGCCCGACAGTCTATGTGGTTACTGATTTTGTGTTTGTAAGGAGGATTAAATCTTCTGATTTGTATACTCCAGTTTCCTCTCAGGCATTATTTGAATTTTGATCTTTATTTTCAACACATTGTTTTGTAGAATGGGCCTTGCTTGCTTAAGGAAATAAGTAATTATTGTCATTTTAGTCTGGTACCTGTACGGTCCTGTGTCTTCAGCTCAAGAATGGGCTCAACCCGCAACCACAAGCTGTATCTGAGTAAGGATCAGTAGACAGAGCATGGTGCAAAATAACTTTAATAAAACTCCTATGAAGACACAAACCAGCAAACAATACAGTATAAGCATTTACGTATGACAATATCCAGTGTCGGAAACCATTGTAGGCTAGTGGTGCGAGAGACAGCAGCATCACACATAAACCAACAGAGTAAACTGTTATATGCTTAGACCGAGGCCCAAGGTTGTAAATACCAATGTATATGGTTCATATATTCATTTTTATGGATATTGCACAACGATCAAACGCAGATGCCCGCTGACCACCTTGTCAAAACACAAAGCAGCACTACATCGCAGTGTCACTTATCGCAGATAGATCCCTCCATATATAAAAAAAGGTACACTTACAGAGACTGAGCGGCGCACATATGCACATTCAATTGTGAAACACTGAATTAAAAATACAGTATAAACAATAAAATGACTGGGTGTAATGTGTTTTTTCTTTTTGGTCCTATCAGGCACGTTAAATGCCTTAGCTATTTCTCAGAAAGTTAAACTGCCACAGCTGTTAGCTTGGGCAGGACAACAGTGTAGAAGGTTGACATCCATGTATTTCAGTCAGTGAATACTCGTGGTCCAGATAGCTCACTTGTGTTTTCAACCACTTTGTACAACAATGCTCTTGATTCAGTGATTTTGGAAAAAAAAGCACATTGTCATTTAAAAATTTAAGAAACTAAAAATTAAGTTTAGTTAATTAAAAAGATTTAAAAACAATATTTTGCAATTTTTATGTCTCTCGTAAAACATTCCAATGTTCATAGTCCATAGGACTGTGAGAATCAAACAAAAGGCGCAGGACGTCTTCTTCGTTGACGAGTCCTTCTATTCTGTCTTTCTTTCCCTCACACTGTTAAAGTAGCCTGGCACAAAGGAGTCTTGATAAACTCTAAAATGGTGAAAGTACAATCTTCCCAGAATTATGAGGCACACGCTGATGCTGAGCAGGAGACGTTGTGGGAACCAGGAGAATGCGCTTCTTCTTGCCATCGTGCATGTGGTGCTGTAAATACAAATCCATCCGACAAATGAGCCTCTGTTCCCGCAAACAAGTCTGAGCCGGGTATGGGTCTCACCTCAGCTCTGGTTAACAGGCACTGCGGTCAGACTGGGCGCTTCCATTCCCTTCCTTTGTCTGTGCACTCCTCAAAACTACTGTGCTTGTGCAAAACTTGCAACAACGTCTCTCATCAAGATCCACAGCAATGTCAAAAGACCTTAAATTGGGATGTTCCGGGGCCATTACGACGGCACAGTGCATGGTGACCGGGAAAAGGTTTGGGCCATGGGTTGGGGTTAGACAGATTGACAGATGCACTATTTAGGTCTGAATCCCTCATTATCTGAGAAATTTTGCCTAATTCCCTTCTTCAGATTTGAGTGGCTGTCATCCTGTGGTCTTTGCAGACATTGCCCTCCAACACGTTTGTTCACTGTTTCCTCACGACAGTTGCCCCTATACGAGATGAGGAGGCTTGGTAGCTGCTCTAGGAGCGGTTATCTTTGGCCACGTTGTGGGCCATCCAGTTAACTTTGGTGGTCCAGCTCTCTCTCAGGGCCTCGTCAAACTTCTGGCGGAACTGCTTTAGGGCCTCCTCATCAGTCTTGCCTAGCGCCAGAGAATCCTGGGGAGGGGGG
>OMPJ01015802.1:0-33913 GCA_900312935.1 Carapus acus | reverse complement strand
GGGGGGGGTGAGAAATGTTAAAGAAAGCAAAAATTAATGACATGGACGAAAATGGTGGGAGACAATGGGAATGAGACACCCACCTGCACACACAAACACTGAATTAATCATATCATTGCTTCCTGCCTAGTGTGATATGAGGTTAATCAAAACACTGTAACTTCCACGCTGAAAAAAAATGGTGTCTAATAATTTCAGCATCAGTGTAATGAATAGCTGACGGACTCCATTACATGAGAAGACTGAAAGGGTAGACAAGAAATTTCCAGGGTTGAAACACTTGGAAATCTTTTGTGTAGTGGTCATATTGGCTTGTGGTTTCTACCCCTACATCCGTTTATCTATGTTAGCACTGAGCCACAATGTGACCACCTGAAAAATATTGTTCATATTCACCTTGTGCCTGCCAAAAGAACTCTGGCCTGTCCACAAGTCAAATCCAACAAAACGACGCCCTAATACGAAGACAGGGTGTGCATGTCTGCATTACCTTTAAATACTGGATGTCTTTGACCGATGTGAGCTCAGGCAGTCCAGCAGTAAGCATGAGGGCAAACAGCGTGATGAAGAGATTCCCGTTCTTCCTCAAGATCAAGTAGGCCTGTTCACAATACTGACGGAAACTGGAAAATAAACAGGTACGCGAGATATCCGTTGAATGTATTTTGAATCGACTGAAGTCGAACATAAAATTACATGGCAATTTTGAATACCACTATCTAAAAACTATTTGGTTGCTTCACATTCCTACAGGGCTTTTTTGGAAAGTATTACACACACTATCTGGGGTAACAGCCTGCAGGGCATGAGCTCTGCGGTCAAGAAACGGCACAAGCTGTACAACAGCTGTAGAACAGTGATGGCAAACAGGCAACTGTTGTACAATCCTGTCATTCATTAGAGCCCAGTTTGTTTGCAGTGACAACTGTCATTCAAGTTTTGCAAAAAAAGCCTAATTTTGGTAAGATTTAATTTGATGATGTTGATGCAGCTGCAACAATACTGATGCAACTGGAGCAATGCTGACATGACATGTTGGTGTAACGCAGAAAGATACCGAACCTACAGCGAGAGCTGATGGCACAGGAAAACTGACAAGGTGCCTGTTCTCACTGTGCCGTTTTTTTAAATTGAGGTCATCACAACAACATGCACCCAGCACCTGGTGACAAATGAACAGTGCAACTGTTCCATCACTGTTGAGTACATAACATTTGCAACATATGCAGAAGTATGCACATGCATCTTGAGGCTATTTGGATCAGTGATCAATTAATCACTATCTGTAATGATTGAGGAAAAGAATATCAGCACAGCAGATTAGTTAGTTAGTGCATGCTTTAAAACATTTAGAAGATGAAAGGTTTCTGCACAAACCTGCCAAATTTTTCAGTGTACCCTGTCTTGCCCTGTTGTATCACATGGATGAAGTCATGGGTGAGAATAAATGGCACGCGCTCCCTCTTGATGCCAAACTTGGATTTAAAGTTTCCCAGGATGTGGCCGAAATCTATGTGAAAAAGCTGACAAAAAACATGGGTATTAATGCAAGTATGCAGACAACAATGTGGGATTAAACCACTCAGAAGCAGACAGACTAGTTAACCCCAATGAAATGGCAAATAATATGAATAACTGAACCATTTGCGCGTAAAACCCGAAACAAATGAAATTCATTTTTACAAAGTGCATTCAACCAACCTGTCCGGTGCTGCGGACCATGATGTTGTCACTGTGGCGGTCCCCTATGCCCAGGACGTATGTGGCTACACAGTAGCCTGCACATGATAGAGTAAACTCCTCAATGGCATGATCGAGAGCGTCACTGCAGAGAAAAAAAAACAGGAAACATTTCACTTGACTTTCAAAACTTCAGTTGACCTATGAATGTAGACAATAATCCCAGAGTAGTTGGAAAAAACACAAAAACAAACAAAAACCAGGAAATTGATTCCAAGCTTACCCAGAGTTCCTCTCTTTAAGCCAGTTCAGCAAAGCATCTTTGTTGAAGGCTGCAGCAGCTACAACATTGCTGCTGGTCAGTTGTATGTTGGCAATTGTGTCCGAGGACGACACCACCTCGATCAGTCCAGCCCGGTCACCCGTTGCAAGACACCCATATGGCACAATTCTGAATAAAGCATTCAGGCAGAGAAGTACAAAATATGACATTGCCACTCCGACGGTATCAATTCAAGTTTTCTGCTGAGACCTATGCTGTTTAATATGTCTTTAAAAAAGGACAACCGATTTCTTGCTGTGATTGTAACTCGGCCTTACTGTAAACCAGCTACAATACAGTAGTTCGGGATAGATAGAAGAACAGTAACTACATACATTTTAGTGAGCAGTGTGTGGTTCATCATCTTTATCTCAAGGTAGCACAACATGCCTACTACAAGGACCTAAATCACAAGGAATTCCTTGTGAATCCAAAACAAATTCTTACACCTGCTGTTGACATCAGGGTTTCCAGAGATTCTCAGTATATCAATGGCCATTAGCTTATGCGTGTAGTGAATCAACAACAAGGTGCTTACACTCCTCTCTCTCAGTTTTCATCTTAACACCAGTAGAGAAGAGGTAAAATAATCAAAAACACAATTTGAATACACGGTGGTCTGCCAAACAAAACAACAGAGGACATTTAGTATCTGACTTAGATTCATGTTATAGCCACAAGATGGCAGTACGACTTAAATTGATGGTGCTGTATATGGAATTACAGGGAGTAATGAAATTAACGGTCTGTAAAATGCGCCTCTCTCTATCACTGCTCACTGAATTGGTATACAGTGAATCAATCTCATTCTAGACACTCCAACCCTGCTTCATTCAGGACCAAATATTCTCTCTCAGCAAGATGGATATTTAGTTTCGACATTAAAAATACTAAATATGACAAGCATACAGGCAGCTGGTGACAACAAAAATGATACGAAGAAAGTCTGAGTCAAATCCACCACATGATAGTGATTTTGTTGCACTCTGCGCCCTCACAGTCCCCGGCACAAGAGTTTGCTCTGAGCCTTTGTTCTGGTAATCTGATGCTCTGTCCCGAGGTCAACTGTCACATTAATGCTCTGTACTGACATGACAAAATCAAGATGTCGGTGCGTGATACAGAGAAAAGGAGTTTGGTATAGCGGGAAAGTGTGGACTCTGTCAGTGTAATATAGAAAGTGTGCGTGACTATGTGCGAGTCTACCAGATAGAAAACCAAGAGTTCAAACTAGCAAGGGGTGATCTAGTGTCACCAGCAGGGGCTTCCTCTTCTCTATGGGGAGCAGGAAAAAACAAGGATGATTGTCCAATCTGACCACATCTACATATAAGTAAAAAAAATACTCACCTCAAGTCTAGATTAGCCTCCTTCCACAGCAGATCCATTAACCTTAAAATCTGAAGCGTCAACATATCTTGCCTTAAATCTGGTGCATAAAAAAGCACAGAAAAGGAATTTCAGTCATCTGTAAAATAGTTTTTACCAAGATTTAAGAAAGATGTGGCAGTGAGCACTATTAATATAGCTAGGTAGGGTGGTGAGTGAGTGAGTGAATGAATGAATGAATGAATGAAAACAAGTTCTTAATCGTTTCTCCCCCTGTGCATGAAATCAGTAACAGCAATTGCCCCTTACCGTCTCCATTCTTGAAGATGATGCCGAGGCTGTCTCCTCCCAGTAGCTTATTGTTATACACAATCCACAGTGGTTTCATTTTAGAGTCCATGTATCGACACTTTTCTACACTGAAAAATGAAATAAATCGCAAAATTTCAAATATAAAAACAAGAAACATCTGTCATACAAAAATAAATTTGGGTTTTTGGGAAGACGTTAGAGCCGTCATGGATAACAACAAAATCACAACAATCATGTCGACAAACTAATAAATTCAGAGCCTTACTTGATGCCAGACAGGAGGACACTGGGGTTAAGAGGTGAGTGCAAGTCTGACAGGGTCTCCGAGTAGCCACTTTGCCTCAGGCATGTCATCATGGCCTCTTTGGTTAACATTGCCTCCTTAGTCTTACTGCGAGCATTCTTAATGGTTCCAAGCTTAATTAACTCATTAACCGACTTAAGTTTACTTAGGGCTTCCACCTACAACGAAAAGAGAGACCACACTGTCATATGCAACAGCAGCAAAGTACTCCATTGATATGGATTTGGATTCCCCTCTGGAGCCTCAATTATTCAAAGTTTGTTAGAACTGAGGAGAAACTGCTATCAGTAAAATAAATGTATTCACCATCCTAACAGACACCTCTCCCAACTTAACTACTTATGCGATATGCCTACAGGACATGCCCACTTATCATCAAAGATTTGGATGCCTCACCAAACAATCTCAAGAATGGTGCCTCCCTTTTACAAACAAATGACCTCAACTCGTCACAGATAACAGATGATGCCAGCATTGCCATTCCAACCCTATGTTTATGCTTGTCAAAACAGGAAATGGTCAGAAAAATGACTGGCGAGGAGGAAACAGGAGGAAGCACCCAAAGGAGGGACAGTCAGAAACAGCACCGCAGAGGCCAAAAGTCAGAGGGTAGGGATGACGATGTTGTTGCTGTGCACGGCTATAAATACCATTATTCTAAACCCACTGGGGTTGACTGCAGCTATTCTGGTGCATGAATAGGAACTAGCAAGGCAAATTTCCCTTGATAGAAAGTGAGGATAACCATGGAAAAGGGAAGATAATGGCAAAAAAGGCAATGTATCTGTCAAACAAAATGTAAATAGAGTATGCACTGCTGAATAGACAGGGGACGCAGTTTGCATCTTACTTGTTTCTTTAGAACCTCAATATGAGGTATGGTGCCTCTGCAATAGGCCTCCAAGATGAGGGCAAACTGCACTGAAACAGCTGGCATGTGGATCTCCGACCTGCAGCGGACATAAAAGAGGAGCACTGTGAAAGCTGGACCATCTATGGAGCTTATTTCTTTAAGTGGAGCACTCCTGTTTACAAACAGAAAGTCTCACTCATTTAATGTCTAATGATTTTCTAATGCGAACCACACACACACACACACACAAACACACAGGCATAAGCGCGCACAAACCGGAGATGCCAGAAGAGGAAGTGTCCTATCTTGCGGTTGCTCTGGGCACGTTCCAGCAGGAAATGGGTGAGGGCGCAGTCATAATAGGGCTCATAACGTAATACCTGCACCAACTGTAGCAGGTACTGTGAAAGCTCCTCATCACTGATGAATAAAAGCAAAATCATCTCAAATTAGCACAAATATTTCACCTAATACACACATAAAACTTGGTGTGGGTAAAGTGAAATGAAAAAACAGCACTAGCACAACTGAGTTTGTCAGCAGTTTTTATACTTGTATACTTTTACACTTGTATAATTATACTTGTGGTGCACATGACTTGGTCAATATGCTTACCTCATATCACGCAGACACCTTACAGCATATTCTCTGACATACTGATCAGGGTAGTTAAAGTCCAGGAGCTCAAGAGCATCTCTAGGACTCAACTTGGGCCAGATTTGCAGTAGAGCCTGGAGCTAAGAGACAAGTACACAAACAGAAACACCCAAATCATTTGATGCGTTTACAGAATACAGTATCACGCAGCTAAAAAAAAACAATTTGATGAAAATTAAGACCAGCCTGCTGAAACTAACTCTTAGAGTTGAAATCGCAAATGTCGTGAATGGTTGAACAAGTGATGTCTGTAAATTTGTTCAAGAGTTTCTATTGGGTCTAACCTGCGCCATGTCCTCATGTTTGCTCCACTTGACCGAGAGCAGCAGCTTGGGTAGGGACTGTGGAAAATTCTCCCTGCAGTCATGTCGCAATGTCCAGATCAAATCCTTCTCATTCTCACACAGCTGAGAGAGTGGATCACGTTCCATTATCTCCTTCAGCTCTATGTGGAACTTCTTACCCCCACGACCCTGGGAGAGACAGCGATTGATTAGTCTGCAGTGGCACTATTGGGGAGGGGGGGTGATGAGGGACGGTGAAGACGAGGAGGAAAGTTTATGGCAAATAAGCAATCGACAGATGAGATTTGTTGTGAGGAGAAAATCCACTAGATGGCAGTAGCATAACAAGATAGATATCAGGATCTTGTACCTGTGGCTGGCTTGAAATTCTCACAAATTATTAGCCTCCAGATTGTTTGTTTGTGACAGATTCTGCCAAGGGGACAGATGTGTTCTATCTCAAAATAGAATATGACTTCATGTACTTCAAAGCCAGCAACATTTTGCTTAGTAGGACAAACATCCAGGTACCTGGAGACCATGTCGAAACAACTCTTGGGGGCATAACACACATTAAAAGGATCCTGTTCATACAGGCACTGTACGCAACGCTGTTACATAACTGAAACACATCAGGTGGCGATTTCTGAGTTGCCAGGTACTGAAAGCCAGTTGAGAAGGCCTATCAACACCCATGCAGCGCCAGGGTAGTGATCATGATTATTCACTGCCTATTCTCATGGACTTCCCCTCACAATCATCCTTTGCACATCAACAGGTCAGTACAATCATTCTCCACCGACTCACAATTGATACGCAGTCGCTTGCTCCGACAATCTCTGCAGCTTTCTCCAGGATCTGTAAGATGCATTACAACAGCTGGAGTGAATCAATCACAACAATCCATCCTTGCAAACGACTGTCAGGTAAGTGAATGTTAAACATAATGAGAATGTCCTCATTTAGTAATACTGACATACACCGGTTCATCTCAATAAAGTGATAAAAGATCCATCCTGGGGGAGAAGGCTCTCGAGATGTGGTTAATGATGGCAGTGTTGCTGAAGAAATGTGTGGGACATGGTGAAGTGTATGACGTGCATGGCAAAACTGTATTACTGCTGCCGGACCTTGTCAAAGAGGGGAAAGACGATGGGGTGTTGTGAGTACTCTGGAAAGAAGATGTGCAGGGCTGTCGCATTCTCAGTGTATGGATTAGTCTGGATGGTTCCTATGGGATTCAGCATCTCTTCAAGTTCATCTATGCAAGACAAGGGACAGAGATTCATTAAGACACTTATCTCATCTGACAATGGACTCAAAATTACTTTTGCTAGAAATGTATTATGTCAGAGACTGATATGGTGTGAACAAAATAATTAGCTGAGCAAAGGACTCTTGAAAATATACTGGGAGGTTTTAGCTGCCAATATCACGGAACAATTGTTCAAGTCTTCAGTTTGTTTATGTACAGGCATTGTAATAGCTATACCAGGAAATGACGACCAGCAGTGCAGGGATATTTCTCCGGTTTTCAGCTGGCCTTTGTAGTCAAATACCATGGTGTTCACCCAGGCTATGGGGTAGTGCTAGGTTAAAAAACAAATTATGTGATTAATACCTGTGACTGCACAAAGTACATCCATTTCCACAAAGTGGCACAATCAGTGCAAACTTAGGGTAATTCATGCAAATCGTGCATATTCTCCCAAAACCCACATTTGCTTTATATGTTGAACACAATGGAGGGAAATAAGTAGTTTTGTGTCTAGTCCCTTACCACTTTTCCCGCCTTGCGAATGGTTGGGTACTTATTGAGGTGAGCACTTTTGGTGGACTTTGTCTTCTTGACCTTATCCATGATGGCATAGATAGCAAAACACAGACGGGTCATGCGTGGCAGGTCACAGATGGCAATGTCAAACTCCAGCGTCCCACATTTCCATGTGTGATCGGCACGTCCGCTAGTCTCGCTGCTCACTGCTGGCTTGCACAGCAGCTCCGTCCCATGAAAGAGACCTGCCCTTACCTGAACCTGTGTGGGTGAAGAGGATAGGAGTCTTAACATGCGATGCAGTGACATGGGACATTCTTTCATGCTGTTGGGACAGGGAAAGAGATTACCTTGGCAGTCTCCTCTGCATTCACCTTGCTGCTTTTTAAAAGGACTATCTTAAACTGATGAGGCACATCCCAAACACAATTTTGAATTTGCTGAAGAGGGGAGAAATGATGGCAGATAGTGAGCAGTCATTAGAGCAGGCAGATTATTCAAAAAAATCAATCTTTTTACCTCTTCCCCTATTGCTGCACACACTCATGCTTACACGTGCATCCCCATAGAAACAAGGAGTGAGGTCACACAGGTCAAAATGATGTCAAGCTAACTGGATTTGTTGGGGTCAGCAGGAAAACATCATCACATGACACCAAGAGCCATGAGTCACAACGGCAGCACACTTCCTGCTGTGTAAAGTGGCTTTGTAATGTGTTGGCACAATTCACGATGCTTGTTGCACGTGTTTTTGTGCCATTGGAGGGAGTCCATTGTAAATTATTCCATCTATGCTTATGAAAGCAGAAATTTGTCAAATGTGCCTCCTGAATGACACAAAATTCTTCTTCAGACTTGTTTTAAGTACCGTAATAAGATCGCTGGCATAAAAAAGCAGGGGCAGCCAATTACAACAACCTTTGCAGAAAATGAATCCAACTGCCTGACACTGCAAAGCCTCCCTCAACAAAGAAGTAGCCTCATCCTCCATACTGCTGCTACCATTCTCATTCAGTGCATTGTAATGTTACCATTGATATGTAGTTTTAACCAATTCCATCTGTAATTTCATGCATGACTTAATAATGCACACAGCTGAGGTCATACGGCTTCCAATGTAATATATTTCAAATATTCTAGAGATTAAGTGGCGCAGTGATACCACGAGGGTGGTCAAAGCATGGCGATAAACAGCTGAACAAATTGGCTTGCTGTGTGAGCGATATGCAGGAAATATGATGACCTTAATGAGATGACTGACACTAGACCCACCTTGGGGAATCACCATGACGCCAGGCAATCAAAACTCCAAGACTGACTAACGAGCACCAATTAATACTGGATGACCTTTACAATGTGGTTGACGATAAAACCGTGGGAAGGGAGGTGAACATAAAGCGCAACGTGAACTCAGTAGACATCATCGCAAAAGACAGCATAATTATGACAGCAACTCAGATAACCTACATACAAGAGCTTGAGGCATAGCAGCCACCGTGTATTTGTTTGCTGAGCAAACTTCCCACACCTGTCTGGTTTAATGTGAGGGATTTAATCTTATCATGCTCTTTTCAGTTCTGAGCGAGAGAAAAGAAAAAAAAAAAGCCCACAACCACTAATCGCAAACCACGAGGTAACTGTTTTACGTGCTCAACTCCTACTTGCCCCAACCCCTCAAAAAATCTCCACCTTAAATTGACAAACCAAAGACACATACCATTAAATAATATTGATATGAATGTGCTGTTCAGCAGTAAGACAGAAATGTATTGCAAGTAATCTTTCTCCATGATGCCTGATCCTTATGGCACAGTCATTCCTTTGTTTGTTCATTGATTGATTCATTAATTCATTCATTGCCAACTCACCGTTGGAGCCCTTCTTTTAGGGGGAAGAGGTAAAGGGGGGTTGGAAGACTTGCGAGTAACCACAGCTCCAATGACAGACATCTCTTTGTCAAACATGGCCTTCACAGTGCTGGTGTGCACCAGGGTGAGGTGTGGAGACTCTTTAGTCTGTATACACGTGCGGATGTACTGCACACAAGATGAACACAGGTAAAATTAGCAAAAAGTTTCAAATCTATTTGCTTGGGAAAGTTTGATGTCTTTGTTATCAATGAATGTATTAGCTGAGGCTAACCTAACAAGCTACAACTTCCAACACACACTGGTATTGCTCATATCCTTAATATTGCCATGTGTCATTACCACTGTGTGACTCTTGGTACATACGAGCAAGTATGAGGCCAACACAATTTCAAGTTCAAATATACTCATATGTGCCAATGAAAGGTGGAAATCACCTTAACTAAAAAAAGATTGTGGCTCTTGCATGGATGGAATTTAACCAAGGGGCTAACATCTGGCAGACGACGCCTTTTTGCATTTTAAACTGGTATATATGCCAAGAGTACGCATTGCCAGAGTGTTCTCTGAAACATGTGGAAACAAGATAAGCTGAGACAGTGTGCAGACACAAAGATGTTTGGGAGACTCTTAGCTTACTTAACCTATAGCCTGACTTTGAGCACAGGTAACTATAGGTTGGCATCCTATCCTCTGCCACTAGCAGTTACGAATATACCAGATACATGCTCCTTAATATTGTGCAATTTGTATTGATCTGGTCCATTGCAGTCTCACAGACCTTGAACTGACACAGTGGATGATCCCCACAGAGGAACTCGAGGCGCTGGCTGATCCGGAGAACATATTGACTCGGTTGTGCCTCCTCCTCAGGCCCATGGGTAGACACCCACTTCCGTAGGGCCTGTTCCATGAGCTCAGAGGGTGTACATGATGGTGACACCTTCAAACTTGCCGAGTCCTACAAGATGAGCATGGAGAGATTGGTACAAAGACTATCTATCAACTATCGGTCTATAATTGGAAACAACATGGCAACAAGTGATGATATTGACAAGGACATCAAAGATAATGCATAAAAACACACGGAAAATGACTTTCCTGTTGGTGGAAAAAAAAGACCACAAAAAAATAAAAATTTGAAGGCTAGAATAATCCACGACAAGTAGCCAAGGCAGCATGGTAAAATTTGGCTGCACATACCTATGATAATAGTACAGCTGCGCAAGTTCTAAACAGATAACTTCCCAGTGCATGGTTACACCTTAAAAGGCAAAGTTGAGTTTGTGAACACTGAAAATTTGATTTTGAATACTAATTCAATATGAGGTAGCATGAACTGGTCCCCTGTTAGGACAGCTGCGAAAAGAAAAACAAAAAAAAGGATGTACAACAAATGGGAACGTTAACCTTCATGAATACAGCTCTCAATACATCTCTGCGCTTCCTGTCTGTGGTGTGGCTTATTGTCTCCAACTTCCCATATAAGACTTCCTGTCAGCATCCACCTGAGCACAGCGCTACAGATGGCATGTTTATGTGCGTGTTTGGATGATGCATGAATCATTCTGAAGCTAAGAGTAGAGGGGTCAAGCAGGATATTACCATCTGATTTAACAACAATAATTCTGACATGGCTTCAACGATCATTTTAAATGAGACAGGTGGAAGGGTGCAAAGTGATTTACTACAATTAATGCATCAATCCCTTCAAATTCAAATCTAAAAGAGAGCCAGGTAAGCTGGCAGCAGATCTTAATGTGTCCATTTTAATGCAATTTGATGAATGAGCACCAATGCTACCAATTGGTATCTTGGGTTGGGGATCGAATAAAAATACTTGACCAGGGACGATTTGATTGATTTATAATGTGAGTAACAACCTGAAGGCCTGCCAAGATGTTTGTTGTTGCAGTTGATATGGCATTTCTTTTGATGCCTGTGATCACCATTTTGTAAAAATCTCTCTAGTTGATATGATCTGCTATGGCCAATGTCAGCTTTCAGTCAGCTTTCTCACCTGAGACTGATCAAAGTGGATGGTGACCTTCAGGTCGACTGGCCGGTCATCGCTGAGGACTGGCCCAGGCTCACACTCTAGTTGCGGTGAAAAACAGGCCTGCAACCATTCTGTCCATGTCATCATGTGGATACGCTGCATTCTCTCCTCACTGATGCGAAACATCTTACTGCGAAAGTCTTTCACCTCCTGATCATTCATAGCATCTAGTTCGTGAAGACCTGAAGAGATACAAGGAAAGGACATCAACGGAGAGAATAGGTTGTAATTAGTAGAATGCAACAATCTAGTCTAATGTCAATTAAGCAGATCTATTATTTCATCTGGCATTATGACAAAATAAACTGCTCCATATTTAAATTAAAATGCACAGACATTGAAATCTTAAATCCATCAGTCTTAGAGATCTGTTAAGTCTAAATTTTCTGAAAAATGTGTGGGAGGGCACTTAGCCAATGGCTCAGCAATGGTTCATGCAAAATGGACAAACACCTGTGAGCCACTTCAGGCTACAGCAGACAGAGGCACCAAGTTGTACTGAATGTGTATGAGGGATTACAGAGAGACAATCTCTTATGGGATTAGACTGGAGCCCCTAATCTTCAGATTGATACAAAATGCCAGGAATATACAATGTTATGGGAATGGTTTTTCAGAGAGTTTTGAACTGAGGCACCAGTATTTTGACATTTTGGCTGTTCATGCTGCCTAAAATTTAAATGACTCTGCAACAGTATATTGTAATAGACTTCCTTATGTTCAGCACTTTCTTAAAAGAGTGATGACCTCCTCAGAAGTTAGCCATCAATTCAAAACAATATCAGACCACAGAGCCATGACCAGAAAATTTCAATATCCTGTGAATAACCTCAAGAGTTGAAAGCCCTGCATACCTGCCCTGCCCACATGTCTGAGGAAACTTGCATTTGTATGGTTACTAGTCCATCTCGGGTATCCACAATATTAATTCATTGTTTGTCATGACAATTCCCTTCATCATATGTTACAATCTCAGAATCAATTCAACTGAGCAAATCATCGTGGAGCATTATTTCTTTATACAGTAGTATCAGTAGTTTCTGCGCTGATAGTTTGATTAGATTGAAACAAAGCACTGCGCTCATGGAGGAGCATAAGAGTGTGTGTGTGTGTGTGTGTGTGAGCGCGCGCGAGTGTGTGTGTGTGTGTAATGATTTACTATACCACCCATCATCGCCTGAAAGCTTTTCATCTTTATAGGGAATGTCAGACGGGGACACCAAAAGAATCAATCACAAATAGGGTAATGCTTGCTTGAAAGCAATAATAATTATCCCTTGAAATGAAGGGAGAGGTAGTTATTCCATATGTCCTTCCATTTATAATCCCCATTACTGAACAAAAGATGAACAAGCAGCTTTAAATGAATTGCTGCCTCACCCTTGCCGATGAGCACACCAATTTTAGAGTCCAGCACTCGTTCTGCTCTGCCACAGTTGCGCGTCACCAGCTTAAGAACCGGGAGGAATGGGCGGACGTCACACAACCGCCGGGTTTCGTCCTCCAGCTCCTCGTGTACAGCAGCCTGGTTGACACACTCGAACATGTGACTCTCCATTTCGCCCAGGGCAGGAAAGAGTGGAAACGTCTGTGCCTGCTTCCATAAGAGCTGGAAGAGAGCGGTTGAAATCATTTACCATATGGACCTACAGTAGTTTGGTATTTCATTGATGAACGATTTATTCACGGTGAAAGCACATGGTGTGCTGCAGGGACTCATAGCATGTGTGTGGCTGCACAGTTTGTAAATTAAAACTGTGGTTAGAGAGCTTGACTTGAACATGCTTGCATATCTTATTTTCATCACATAATTTAGTTTGTACAGAGATTTACTTTTTTATCACGTCCACTTACATTCTCTCATGAACATAACACAAAAGGTGATTGAATTTCCCCTTTCAGCTGCTCCAAGTAAGACTTCAACAAATCAATTGTGTATGAGGGTCTTTCAATCTATCAGTAGTCTAGCATGACATCATGATGCATCTACATGGAGGCTGTTGCACGGGCATCCTGCCAGCTCTAATAGCCACCTACTTCAAAACGAACATTGTGAAATGGGAGCTGTAAGTTCACACATCTGTGTTAATTTGTGTGCTTTCTTGTTAGGACTGTGGAATATGGATGATGAAAGTAAAAAACAGACAAACAAAAGAGACAAAATGATGACAAAAATTAATGAAGCTCTTGAAAAAAAAAAAACAGGATTAATAAAGATGCATGACAAAAAATTTCCCTTTATCGTTCAGTTCTTCTCACCAGCTTGATGTGTTGGATGGTGGCCTCTCGAGGGACATCCATCTGGATGTAGATTCCAGTGGGCAGCAGAAAGTCGACAGTAACCTGGACCGGAGCATGGCCTGCCAGGGGCGAGTGGTCCGCCCAAATATCCAGAAGGTCTGTCATGGCAGGCGGCATGGCAAGGGGCAGCTACCTCAACCATAAGGACCTTAAAGACAAAAAAAACAAACAAACCCACATTTGACAAGAGAAAATAGAGTCTGTACACTGTGCAGAACCGACACCTTGTGAAATCAACAAATTAAGTTTAAAGCAATTACTCTTCACATAAGTCAGGTTGTATTCAATGCATCAGTGGTTGATCACAAAGTTTCCAGGAGCCAGTTGTAGAACATGTCAAATACAAGAAGAGGGAAACAAGTTGAGGGACACAGATGCCTGAGTGCCACAGTTTCCTGGGGATGGCAGCACTGAGCTGTGTCCAGCAGGAGGCATGGCATTAATTTGGCTGAGGTCCAGCGCTCAGAGGAATGCCCACTAAGCAAACACTCAAACAAAAGGTTATTCTGCCTTTCCCCTTACAGCATAATGGAACCCATGACCGTTTGCAAAAGCACAAACTTGTGTACATGGAAGACAGTCATACCTATGGGAATGAATAAAATCTTGGAAATCTTCACTTTGCATACAACACATGTTAGTCCACATGACAGAGCACCACTCTCTCTACTCTCATCAAAAACAGACTGCTACTATAAAGGTAACGATTAGACATAAAAAGGACATTACAAAAAGTGAGGAAACGCAATTAGCTCCATGGAGCTGCTTTGTGTGTAAAACACTAGCATGACACAGCTAAACTGCCTGGTTTCCATTTGGATTTGGGGCCCTAACCACAACTGCCTGACCACACTGCTTCCACCTGGTTTCTTATCAATACTTTGTCCTCGACTGCCCCAGTGCATTAACTCCTGCAAGAAGCCATAGACCCATCCCCAGTTTGGCCAAATGTAACCATTAAAAATGACAGCGCCAATTGCCTCTAATGGTCTTTCTCCTCTGCGTTAAGTGCTGGAGCTCCCCTCAGATGGGCACCTGTTATTCGATCTGCTTAGAGGATAGTGCAATATCCATGGTGTGTTTGGAGCCACGACAGCAACCACTTAACATTATCAACCATGCAAATGGTTGCTGAGTGCAAGTGTTATGAGTGCTGTTACAACTATGAATTACTCAGCATCTTTACAATGGACTGAGAGAGAGGTAGAGAATGTGCATTTAAGTATGGATGACTGCACACTAGAAGCTCTCCAAAGGCAAATGTGCATATACCAGATAGACATTTTACAGAAATGACAAATGAAGGCCCTACAGAACTAACATTTCTGAACAGTTAAAAAAAAAAAAACAGACGAAGGGAAGCCTTACAGTTACACACATGAAAAGTAATGACACTTTGCAAGTCTATCTGATGTATAGACCAATCTTTCTAAACCACGGTGCCCGTGAGTTGTCTGGCCCATGCTGACGCTTAAACTTAAACTTAAACACTTGCCATATAATTACTGTTTGCATTAGTGTTTTGGCGATTACCAGCTTAAACACCATCTCGCCCAACTATGACGCATTCTCGCCGTCTACTTTTCATTCTCAAACAGACACTGGCATACACACGTAGACACACACACGCAGGTGAGGAGGGTTATTGGGGATAGAGTGGCAAAGAGCCAGAGGTCTGCTGCGAGGTCAGGTTTCACACTGAGGATCAGAGGAGAACATGCGGTTTGGGAACATCAGAGAGATGGAGAGAAAAGACAGAGTTTCACGTGACAGAAAACAGAGGAACCAGAGGGGCAAGCATGTATTTGGGAGAGATCTGAGCGAAATAATGTCTCAATATGTAGCCTCCTCTCAACAGATCCCCACGGGACATCATTATGCTGTACGTCCTGTACCTAATAATTTTATTTTTGCATAATTAAATCAATCTATGTCCGACATTCATTGCCCAGGAGATTATCTAGACATAGATCGTGAAAGAGACAAACATGAGGGGGAAATTAAATATGCTACCCTGACAAGAGAGCAAACAAATTACCTGGAACATTGTCATGCAGTATTTGTTCCGAAGAACAATCATTCAGGAGATTCAGGAGCTTTTACATGTGTTATTATAGATGTGGGAAAGTCGTTGTCAGTCTCCCCTCAGTCGCCTCCCTATTCATCTCTTTCACCCTTGCTATCTGTTTTCTGATCAAAATGTAGCAAAGAAAAGTATGCCACAACAAAGCCGGGAAGTCACACCTCAAATGACCCTGTCATTAAAATGAAGGGGCGAGTACGACGGAATCACTGGCTGCTATTGGAAGTGTTGTCTTTCACCCAATGACTGTGATGCATTCACATTTATTTAAACACTGGTGTTACTCAGCACTCTGTTTCCAAAGCTCCCTCTGTAGGACAGTAAGAGGCCTGTGACACTCTCAACAATGGAGTGTGTGTCCACGCGTCTGTGTGTGTGCCTAATTGAGAAAAAAGGACCAGCATAAATTTCTCTGTGGTTAGATGGTGGTAAGCAGGGGTTTAAGAGGTCATGAGTGGTGATTAAAGGTCTCGTGACATGTTTTCCTCAACACTGGACTAAAAATAAAGTTCACAAAGAGGATCTAAGACCTCCTCACCCCCTCCACCCACCTTCCTCTAGATACACTATGCCAGTGTAACACTGACAAACACTCAGGCACTACAAACTGTCTGAGTCATCATTTCCACCCCTCAACAAAGTGGCATGCAAACATGTATAAACAAAATGATCTACACAATAAAATACAAAAAGAAACACTGTCATTATAGCTGAAATTCTTTTTTTAACAAATAAAACATGAAATAAATGCGCAACCGACACAACAACAATTGAAGACTCGGTGCAATGCCATAGCACAACATAGAGCTTGCAGTCACATGCATTAAAGTACATTGAGTAAAGTGGAATGTCAAAAAGTATGGGCAGATTTACATTCAATGCCATTACTCCTCTGATTAAATACCTCATTGTGTCATCGGCAGTACAACACAGCAACCACTTTTGGTAGAGTAGTAATCAATCAGATTTCACTATGACTAGAAGCAATCGCTAAATCCATACATACAGTATGACGTACACCTGCTTCACCTTTTCACCTGTTTGAAACTGAGCAGCAATTTCACCATGCGTGCATTTATTCCATAAACCGCCAAAGTGGTGCACGCTGACCCATCTGAGGGGTGACAATGACACCAGACGGGAAGTGAGTGACAAAGAGCAACAGAGCAAAAGTCCCTGTCTAAGTCATTCATAAAAAGGGTGTTGGAACGGAATCATATGCTAAAGGAGAGTTTCATCAATTCAATTGTTTTTTGTTGATCATTCTTCTTGTGTTAAATTCAATTTAATTATTCTTTTTTTGTATAGCGCCAAATCATGTCAGAAATGATCTCAAGGCCCCAATTAGCATGCACAAGGTGACGGTGTTGTCTTCAGTTGCGTATAATTTGTTGTTACTGCAATCATCAGTTTACATGGCCGATATTCTCTGTGTGAGGAGCCTGAAATTCTTCACAACATGCATATATCCATACATCATTGTTATTTACGTCCCATTATTGACAACTGGTCAATCAACATTGGCACCTATATTCCAAACCTATATTCCAGTGTGATGTCTATTTGGAGGTATTTGATACATCGTAAAATAAAATGCAATTAAATCAAAAAAGAAAACCTCATAAAAGAATACACAACAACTTGTAGTAGAACACACTGTCCCTGTCAAATACTGCAGTACAATGCAACTGTGATGCATACAAACTTGGCATACATGTAGCGTTAATAATTCACAGGAGTATTTGCTACAATGTGCAAGGTTTTATGGAGACACTCACATCAGCAAAGCAGGGGGCTCATTACTGCATCTTAATGCTTCAACATCATTCAGAGTCTGTGTGAGGAAACCACTAAGGGGTAAGGAGGTGGAGGTGGGGGCTTGGGAGCACAAGTGTGATGTTGCACAGTTTGACTCATTTCACACACGGACAAGAACTGGAAAACACAAAGTATCATATTGACGTCTCTGTGCACACAGATATAAAAAGTAATAAGAATTTCTCTCACGACTGAAAGCCGCATATAACAGTTCCTTCCATAAAATACAGAGAGAGATGATGAGTACAGATCCCCAGAGATTACTAGAAGAGGAGAGATCAATCAACTGAAAATGTTAGAGAGAGAATGGAAAGTGTCAAAAAGAGAGATTCAGAAAAACAGCGTTTTGTGATGATCAACAAGGGAGATGAATTACAGAGTGAGTGAGATGGAAATGCAAAAAGTGATACAATGTAGAACTGTGGTGGGTGGGTCCAACTGGGCTGAATGGTGACAATAAGCCTCTGTTTTTGGCTGTGTGTGTATATGTTGGAGAGTGTGTGTGTGCGCGCACATGTGTCAGTGAGTCCCGTGCCCTACACAAACACTGCCCTTGTGTTGCCCTTGCTTCCTTCAGCACTCACCCACCGTCCCTCATTTCTTTCCCATCTAACATGGAAAAACACACACTAAACGCCCACTAGCATGGCAACAAAGACCAGCATGCACAATGTCCAGTAAAAACATCCACAATAGAGAGGGCAACAAGGTCACAAAGTCTCTGGCTTACACAACCCTCTGTAATCTATGACAAAGAAAAACTCACGTTTGTTGTCATTTTCAGCATGAGATGTGGGCATGTGGTTTGAGGCACCATACTCACACTTCCATAAGCTTCCATAAGCACTTTGACTCGCATCAAAAACAATTATGATGCACAGGAAACCACACATGACCACTTCAGTGTCACAGCAACAAACATTTCAATGATAATATAATGTACACAACCATAAAACTAATGATCATTTTGGCCTCACTACAGTCACAACTTGCCTTAAAAATCCATTTACCTCTGGTTGAATAGCAAAGTGAAAAACAGGTGTGATGGAAGGGAAAAAAAAGGTCTCCGAGTGGCTTAAGAGGTGTTATTGGGGTCACAGTGAACTGGACAGTTATGTGTAAAAACAAAATGACAAGCTCGGAGCAGGGCTAGAGAAAGCACCAAATAAGAGAAAACTGTCATTAAGGTTGATTTCTCAATTGTGTTTCCACACCATCTGGTCAAACCTTTCATCTCCCTTACAAACAAAAAGGCACACATCGGCACTGACTGACAGACAGACTGACCCGCTCAAACTCCCTCTCTTGTTCGCAATTCTCGTTCTGCAAATCTGCCCTGAGGTGACTAGGTTTCTAGGAAAACCACAGTTGCTCTATGAAAGGACGCAGTGATGTTCAGCTCTCCAGTTTATTCATCTCTCCCCCTGCTGTCTGCTATCACATAATATGGTCAAATCCTTATTGTTGGCCAGAGAGGCATTAGCATGTATCTGTGTCGTACACAGATATACAGTACTTTAGTTTTAAAGATGAACATATTCTCCTCTCAGTGTTCCTACTGAGGAGCTGTGTAATTGCACCGTGTATGACATATACTGTAGATATTTTATCTTCAGAATATTTCTTTGTTGCTTGCACCGAATCAGAGAGTGTAAAATTCAGTTGTATTCTTATGATAACAACAAAGACTAGGCAATTGTGATTCTGTGCTCACAGACATAAACCTTTAATTAGAAAGATAAGATATCTCCAATATTTAACACAACCAGACCATCTGCAGATCTAAATTTAGTTCACTATATCACACAGCTTTCACTGTGCTGATGAAATCAGGCTGGCCTAATTATAGCGCGCAGTTGTAAGAGCCTTGGGTACAGAGGTCGGTGGCATAAGGATAATGCCACCCAAACACACTACTAAGAATGGACCAAGGGCAGGGTTTCCTTGGATTGTGTAGGTGAAATGATTTTTACACACAGCCTCATCTCAAGCAGCGTACTGGGGAATCATAATCTACTCTGATGGCACATGGAACAAAAAAAAAAAGGGGGTTGTTTCAGGGAATGTTCATCTACCTGCAAATATTCCTCATTGGGTTCTGGGAGCCTGTACTGCTGTTCACTGAGCCTCCAACAGCGTTAAAGCCTTGTTTATTCCATGAGCGAGGAGAGCTGGCACACAGGAGATGCACTGTGGTATAGATAATTGGATCTGTCTATTTTTCCACGTGTGAGTGGGAGTGAAGGTGGCAGGTGTGGTGGCGGGGGATATCAGTGCCAATTATTGGTGGTTATGAGGCCGCGGCCGATGACTGACTGAAATTACTACCCCTGCACCTGCATTGCTGAATTCAGTTCAAGTATTACCTTTGATAAGACTGGGGAGGAGAGGACATTCAGTTCTTTGGTCGCTTTTCATTAGCAGCCATTACAATTGATATAAAACATACGTATAGATTAGCATCAACATTTGCCTGCATGAGGTGGCATTATTAGTATAACACTCCCTCTACTACAAGAGACAGAAGGGCGTATTGGGGCAGGTCATAGAGAGGACAGTGGTGTAGTAGTTGTACTGCAACAATGTCTACATCCTTCGTCAAATCGATGTGGTGCAGCGGTGTACTCACACCTCAAGTGTCCTAGTGAAATTGGGCCAGCTCTGGCAGTAAGATAAGTCATTAATACCCATTCAGTTGCTATTTGATCTAATATATGCCTGCTGACAACCAGCCACACAAGTAATTGAAGGGATGCAGAGAGGGCAAATTAATTTCAAGGAGGTGAATAAACACAAAAAGCTACGTGCAGCAACAGAGTACCAGGTTTACATTAATGTGACCATGAAGCAATACAAGTTGGTCCTCTTCCATGTATTTTTAGCTGCTGAATCTGTATTGCCACACACACACACACACACACGCACACGCACAGAGTCTATTGTAAATGCCACAAGTAAAGTAGGTCGAGATAATCACTGTGTTTTACCAGTTATTTCTGGGAGTATTCTATTTCCAGTACCTCTGGTGCTTGCTGAGGGTCTCTAAGTAGCTGCTGGGGCAATTCATCTAGAGGACAAAAAACAAATCAAATTAGTGCCTCTAGTATGAGATTTTTTCCATAAGCCATCATCGAATTCCATATACAGCAGCGAGAGCAATTTACTCCAAGATGATGTAAATTCAAACTCTCACTTTTCTGCATTTTCAATTTTTTGAGCTGTCCTTTTTGTCACAACACATTGTAATTCAGCTTCCACACTAGGGTATCTGCATCTGAACATATGTCGTGAACGCTGTGCCTTCATCTCAATTCTATCACTTCATCAAAGGTGTGATATTAAAAGTATGTACTAATCCTTCACATACACCACCGGGTTTCAGGAACATTAAACAAAATGACTTGTCATCACTTTTTAGAACATAAAATGGTAAGAACTATCTTAAAATGAAATTCAGGGAGAAAGCATAACACCTAACCAATCAGACAAGACAGAAGAAAGGTTACAGGTACCAAAACAAGAGGCAAAGGAGTGGACAGTTTTACTGCATGGTTCAAATACCTTCATCTGCAGTCAGTTAAGCTGATCAGAAGCATATTTCCCCATACAACTGGATTGCAACGTTGAAGTGTGTATTGCATGTCGCAGAAGTTGCGAGTTGGGAACAGAGAGCAATATCAAAATAAGGGTGCAGTCCACAACTCCATTGTCCTTGTGAACAAAACAGGATTGTGGCACTTTTTAGTAACTCCCTAGTGTAAGCCTTTGTGCTGGTTTCAAGCTTGGGGAAAAGGTGAGAGTTGTGTCTGGGTGGCTTCCAGAGAAAAACTTGTGCTGGCAATAAGTGTGCCGATCACTATAATAAATATAACTGCCATACCAGAGCGGTCGCGGCCTGGGTTAACAATAACCGCCTCCTGTACTGTTAGCCAATAGGGTGCCAATGGAAACGATGCTACTGCTAGCAGAAGACATAGGAGGAGAAGAGGCCTGCGAGTCCAGAGGCAGCGATACAAAGGGATTGGTGAGAGTTAGAAAGTGTGAGTAGGGAAATCACATGTAGGGACAATGGCTGCCAAGCGAGCGTAGTCATTGTAAAGGTAAAGGTAAGTAAAGATAAGAAAGGTAGAGAGACGGCTGATAAGATGGAGAGAAGAAAAGAAGACATATTGTGTGCCCAAGAGATCAGATAGATTTTACAACAAAAAATCCAAAGCTAAATACAACCAATAGATAAGGAAAGAGAAAAGGCCAGGCTGACAACTTGACAACAGTTGCTAAATGCTGACAACAATTTATTAGCGTGAATTTTTCACAATGCTTTTCTTGCACATCTTTCACTCCACTTAATCACACTGAGCCCCTTACATCATTTCGCTTTTGGCAATAAGATATGTTTGTCATCATTTCTACATTTTAAAGGTAAGATAATTTTTTGTGCAACAGATTGCACTCTGCACCTTCATTTCATGACACAATGTAAATTGCCACAATGACAACAAAAGAATCCTGATTCCTGCCTTCATTTCTGAAATAATGCTGTGTCCGTTCATGAAAAGTGCCCAGTATAATATGAGAGGTAGCTTTTTACATTTGGATACTCTCAAACATGAAATGCTGAAATTCCAGTGAGTTCTAGACTTACAGGAGTTCCCTCTCATTGAATGACACAAAGCGCAAACCAGTGGTAAGTGACGTTTGCTACAAGTGCATTGAAAAGGGTTCGTACATTCACCAGAGTTGCGCATGTGCAAATTTTGACAAATTGCATAAAGGCATTAGAGTCTAACATATGTGGCATTATGGACTTCTTTGGAGTGCCTGAAAACATCTCAAAGTCTTATCTTCAACAACTACCCCAAACCTTGTTGTGACTCTTATCACTGCATAAACAACTGCAGCGTGTCTTGGGTTTTGATGAGACTTTCTCCCTCCACTCACAGAGCCCTCCTCTATCCACCAATCCTATTGGAGAGGAATGCAAGGAATGCAGGACAACCAAGGGTATCCTCAAATCTCTCACACACACACACACACACACACACACACACACACACAGTCATTGGGGACCCATCAACACCAATCTCACAAACTGTCTTCCACGTCATGAATATTCCCAGTTTCCCAGAGGAATTCAGGCTAATGGCAAGCCATTCATTCTGTAAACGTGAGGATTCCGACAACAAACCCAACTGTAGGGTATAATGTATGAAAAAAGCAACAAATAGCCTATGAGGGACATATCGAGACTAACTCTAAACTCTTTTCATCCACTATTATATAACTGCTGACTATTAACAGCAGTTAGGTCACCCAGTAGACTCTCAAAATTGACCTCAGGAAGCTGTAAATCAGTTACCTTTTTGCTGCCTGAGAGAGCAAAGGTCCATCTGAGCCAAAGACAATGTAACACACACGCACGCACGCACGCACGCACATGCGCTCGCACGCATGCACGCACGCACGCACACAGGTTGGGCACAATTTTCTGTCGTTAAGTGTCGTTAAGTGCTAATTTAAGCACCACAAAAAATAAAAAATAAAATCTGGATCCTAGTGAAAAACAGGGGAGCAGCTTAGAGAATTTCCCTCTGGGATGAGATAAGCATCTCATAAATGCACTTCCATGTAAATACTACACACAAACTTCAGATGTTGGTTCAACAACAATATCATAGAGAGGGATGTAAAATGTGTAACCTCTCCTCCTCAGCTGACTTGAGTCGTCCCTTGGTCTGTGTATTCTCAATTTTAGCACTCAACACACAGCACAAGCCAGTTTAGGATAATGGCACAATCTCAATTTTTCAAGTTTTAAACAAGAAAAAGACATTGCTCCGTTCAAACAACTGTGATTATTTGAGCTGCCCTGTGAAGTGCCCAGTGACACTTGAACAATACAAACAGCCTTGATCAAGCCTGCAACCTTCTAGTCTCTACATCCTGAAACAAGTCACCCTTAAATTGGGAGTTCCTCGTATGAAATTGCTTTCAAAAAGGCAATAATGAAATATTTGTGATTGTGAAATTAAAGCTATACTATATCAGGTACTACTTAAGATTTTCAGAATCCATGGAGTAGATCACCTGAATTGTGGATTTTCACATACATTAACAGAATAGAGGGGGTAAGGGGAAGTCCAGAAGTTATGCAACACTTAACCATGCCAACTGCCATAAAACTCAACGTGAACCAAAACACCGGAAGACAAATGTTTTGAACAAATTGTGCCAAAACAGTCCACTGTGTTTTATTTAAGCGTGTTGAAAGATGAAAAAAAGAGAAATGATTCGACTAAAAACACAGCTAAACTCTGTTCTTAGATAGATACCTGCTAGGGCACTGAAACTGTGTAATGACTAATTCAAATTAGCGCCAAGAGCATGGTGATAGGTTGGCTTGCTTTGTGAACAGGTTCTCTTTGACAGACAACATGCAACCTTTTATGTGCACTTCCCTGCAATGTTATGGCAATATAACTATCAATTGCCCTGCTGTGATGGATGATCTTGGAATATCGATATTGGATCCAATTCCCATAAGACCCCGCTCAGTAGGCATTCTTTGACACATCAGGGAAAAGCTGCAGGAGCAGGATGGATGTGGATTAAGCAACCGCAACCTGCTCAGGCATGTAACCAATTCATTTGTTAATTATTTGAACACAGTGCTTGCATTATCCCAAGCTGCCATACTTCCTGCTGCAAGGTGAACAAACAATGAGTCATACACTTAGTTAGAAATTGTTGTTTGAGTATTAACTTCTGGTGTAATTTGCATAAAAAGTGAATGGAGAGTACATAAGACATCGTTTCACACCCTTTTTGAATATCTACAAATGTTGAGATGCAGGCACATACCAGCGTGCCTGCAATTCAGACGAACAATGTTTTGTCTGTCTTAGGGTTGTTTTCAATTAACACGGTAACAAAGACATCTATGACGCAAATGTGATCACAATTACAAATATACCTGATGGAAGAGTGCTGGGCTTAACAACATTGCTCGAGACAGTGATAACTTATAAGGGCACAAGCTTCACTTGTCACCAACCCACGTACAGTACGTCATCATTTGGGAATTAATCTATTACCATTTCAGAAACTAACAGTTTGATGGAAATAAGAACAATATGTGGCTCACTGCTGTTCCTTTGCTGGGGCTCTGGTATTGTGCACACAGTCACAATTTCCATTATCATGAGTGTGCAAGTCCTTCTCCCACATGTCAAAATAGCCACCTACTGTGAGAAATCAGCTGTGTGAGAAAGGTGGCTATCAACCTATGTATCTATCCATCACTCCTTTGCTCAGCAACATGATGTAGGAGGTAGAAAATGTAACCCACCACAACTCTACATATTACATGTACTGCATACACTCTATCCCTAATAGTATTTGTTGTCTGGTCATTCCCACTCAATGTAGCAAATCTCACGTTGTTCAGAATGTTCCAGATTAGGAGACAGATGTGTTATTTTGCATTACAGGATATAGGACAATACCTATTATGGGCGAGATGAAAGGGCTCAAGAGATGTAGCTGTAATCTCTGAATCTGAAGGTTGCTGGTTGGATGGCAGCTCACCCCAGAGCAATGTCAAAGTGTCCTTGAGCAAGACATCAGAGACTGACTGTTCCCTTCTGACTGTTCTAGGACAAACTGACACTTCCCGAAAGGCTGCAAATTTTGAAATCCAATGACAAAAAGAAGGACAAAAGGACTGTGGCCAGGGCTCTTTGTGGAATATGGGCTACATTTGTGACGAATGCTTATGATTTCATCCTGCTTTCATTTTGATATGGAGGGATGACTATTACCTGTGATGAGTAGGACGTCTCATGTGTTTTGTACTTGTAATACACAGGGCCTTACTTATCATTTGGCCACTGCCCTTTCACCATTTTTGTGAGTGCTCCTCCTCTCTTTCAGTCTTCCCTACATTCCTTGGCAGGTCCTGGCGTGCTGTGCAAGAAAGTGGAGAATTCCAGCACATTGCTCCTTTCTCATAGTGAGTCACACAGCATGCCCCAACTATCTCCATTTCATGTATGGCGTTTTACAGTAAGTTGCAATGTACAGCAGAACCATCTACACAGTCTATGCTAATAAGGCCATCATTTCCTTTTCCTTGTAACAGGACAAGCTGGTTTTAAGCCTCTACATGGCAAATCTTGAGCTGGCACACAAGCTGTAATGTGAAAGTGCACGCGCTCAGGAAAACACAGCAGCTTGCTTTCACAGTACTCTTTGAAAAGATGTTACGCAAGCCCCTCAGTATGGCGAGGAGTGATTACTTCAATAGCACAACAGCAGGAAGTGTGTAAATGAAGGGAGCGGGGAAAAAAGAGAGAGACAGAGAAATGTCACCGTCATCATATCTAGTATGTGATGAAGCTAAAAATATTCCATAACATGAGTGTTCATTGATGACTAAATGGGAATAAATACCAAACAGGAATTATTCTTATATTCCTTCGGAGCACAGATTATCGCCGTCACTTTTCTTCCAAACTTAATGTTTTTTTTATTTCAGGCCTCTTGCTTATTTAGCATTCTCCTTTCATTTGTACCCAGTTTCTGGTGAGAGGCCCGCTTTGGGTCTAAATCTGGCTTGGAGTAAATAGCCGCATTGTTGGCTCATGTCTGTAGAGTGACGTCTGCGAGTCTTATCTGTGTTGTCTGACTTTACCTCAGAGGGTGCCTGAGAGCAGACCCCGCCTGATACTATGAGGGGCAAAGGCCTGTATTCAATCAAGACTGTATCAGTAATTGTCTAACACCAAACTAAATCATCTGAGGATTATACAGGTCAACTGTGCTCCTTTGTTGCACAAAGCAGAGTGGCACCAATGTCAAAGATCAGTCAAGTCAGCCACCTTTCACATTACAGAATATTCATTTATATCTACCCTCACCTTTAATTTTTGGCTAAAATATGTTCTTTCACAGAGGCGCATATCCTGCTACAGTTAATTATTTACTTGTTTTCGCCACATCACACAAGAATGGCAAACCCCCACTTTGCTTGTATTGTAAATGTCATTGCTTTTACCCTGATATACTACATTCATATAAAACATGATAATCTTTCAGGTGTTTAAATTTCAGATCAGGGCTGTGTGTATTTCAGAGTTATTATGCTACAGCTCTGGAAGCAGACAATCAAACATGACACCGTCTGCCCCACTGGCACACTCATTATCTCCACGCATACACAGTGACACACACACAAACAAACACCAAGCCGACAGCCACCAAGTGTGTCAAAGGCAAACTGTACTTCCACTGACTACTGCACCTGGCTGAGACTAGACTTCTTAAGCACTATATTAACAACAGTGGTGCTCAGAAGCACAAACAAAACAACTGCTTGAGTAACCATTTCAACACCAAAACTATTGTTGTTAACACTGACATCCAGTGTGGACCAAATATGTGCAAAATGTAATATCATGCATTTCTCTAAGCTATTGTAAGTGGAAGTACAAACACGTCGATGATGGACTGTTTTGAGCTTGAGATACTGCAGCTTTCAAGATACCATTGCGCCAAAACATCGATTCAATCCGAAAGTAGTGTGCTCTGAGTGCAAAATGTGAGGTCACTAGGTCGGGATTGTTATTGATAACTAAAATCTGCATGTGTAGGTTAAGGTAAATGTGTTAACCATTGAGGAAGTAGGTCACTTAAATTGGAGAAAACTGAGTTGAAATGTTTCCATGAAGCAGCAAATAATAACAAAAATCAATCAGTCGAGTTAGCCAGCCACTTCTGAAATAAATGTGAATCAAAGGTCTATATAGCTATTTAAGAGATGCTAATTTTATTGTGCAGTCCTCTGTGTCGTCCCTCTATTAACTGCAACAGTTGGTTGATTTCTAAGCCACAACACTGATTGTCATTCAGATGTCTCACACACACATTATGAAATAAGGCTGATGTTGGACGTCCATGTGACTAAGCCATGACATAACCAAAATAAGCTCTGTAAGGGAAAAAAAGATAACTGTACACGTACTGTGATTGTCTTCGGAGGCTGGGAAGAACCTGTGACGACATCTCCATTGCGAAAAATGGGAACGCTTGAAACCAGTGTTCCTCTCAACTGAACCCCTACATTCGAGGGCAACACAAATGATACAGTGGTTGACAAAAATCACCGTTGTGCGTTCAAAGAGTCAGAACACACCCGTCCTCTGACCACTGAGCACCAGTTATCGTCAGCCCTAAATTTAGCTTAATAAGGAAACTCGCCACCGACTCCTGGGGTCTGAAGGTTCACCGGGGTTTCCAGATTGTCAGCTGGAGATTTTGGAAACGGAGGAGCCGTAAAGTTCATGTTGTCATTCCTGTCAACTTTATTTCGGGGCGATGTTGCTCTCCCGATCTTAATCCGTTTGTCAATTGCACATTGGGAAAACGTACGAATAAAACCAAGGCATCTGAGTCGTCTGTATTCCGTTTCAACACTGTCAGTTGCGCGCAACTGACGGGACGAACAGACTTGGATGAGTGCGTGAAGCTACATCGGAGCAATTGAAAAAACTCCAAAAAACTCCGAGGCAAGCGGACGGTGTTCCACTCACCTTAATCACCCCCCGCCTTCAGCTTGAGCTTGTGGAAGAACGCACCGAGCGAACAGGCGATTTACAGCTGAGCATTTCCCGAGATGTTCCTTCCCCGGGTGGAGTACTGTTTTCTTCAGGCTCCGGGCGCCGGGCTTTCTCTCCCCGAGCCGGAGCGTAGGTCCAGGGAGCTGGGAAACGAACCTCACAGGTGGACCGAAGGGCGGTCCGACTTCCTGTTTGTTCCGGCAGGCGAAGCTCGGCGGGGCCCCTCCTCCCTCTGCTCCCCTCCTCCCTCGGCTGCCGTCCGCTGCTGTGGCTCCCCCGTCAGCAGCACCGCCAAGAGGCGATAGGGAGAGCTGAGGACGGACGCCTTCAAAGTAAGACACGCAACGCAAATACGGTGACTAGTTAAAGAGAACTTTTTAAACCTACGTTTTCTCACGTTACGACGGTGTTTCAACTGTTATATGAATTTTGTCCCACACAATGACGGAACCAGATTTTCATATCTAAGAACTACTGAGTGCCATTCTAAATGTGGCAAGGGTTAATCTGACTTAAACGTTTTTGATTTAACAAGGCTCGGGAACGCACGCTTATTAACTCCGCCCCTACCAGTGATTGTAGCCAATCACAGCACCCAAAGTGCAAATTGACAGTCGGATCATCCATTCAGTGTTAGTGAGACGTTATTATGAAACTTTAAATTGGTGAGTTTTCATATTAAGCCTGCAATTTGAACTAACATTGCACTTCTCTTGTTTGGCTGTTTCAGTAAAAACAATATTTACCTCTGAACCGCTAGCTTTCTGTCCAAGTGGGCGTACGCTTACTTTCCCATCGAGCTTGCCAACATGGCACCCACCCTGTATTGATTTTTTTAAAAACGGTGAATCCAATTCAGCCGAGATTAAATCACGATTTGTCTGCACCTCAAGGTACCAAGGTCTCTCAGTGGAGAGATAGAGTTGTGACAAAAAAGGGGCAGAACGGTCAGAGGAATGAGAAGATGTATACTGCAAATCACAAAAACAATGCAAGATAAAGTATTTTGCCAAAATTTCAGTGAACAGCACAAACTGTCTGTGTGTGGGTTGAATTCACCACTACGTGCTCACGTGAGCAGAATGTGATTAAGGAGTGGCCAAAAAGGATTCTCACTCGTAGTGCTGGGGCCAATGTCACTCTGGGACATAATGTAAATACAATACTTGTAAAACCTCAATGTAATCTTTCTGCTAATCGACTATGAAGAACAGCAGACCCACAATTTCCCAGGTTTGTTTGGGTTTTTTTGCACATGGGTATTCTCTGTCTTGATGATTCTGCTGTTGTCAACACTTTCTATGGTAATACTTAGGTAATCAAATAATCATTAGGAAATAGCATTATTCAAATATCTGCAGTTGTTAACCAGAAAGATGGACTTTTATTCTTAAGTTCTTCAGCAGTTTGCTTTGACTCCCCTGATGCACACCCGAAAAACAAACTGTGACATACTCGGAAATCTATGATTGAATTTTCAGTGAAACAAAGTCACTAGCATGATCAGATATCACTGCTGATCCTCTCATTGTTTATCTGCATCAGTCACCATACATGCCTCACATCATCCTTATGTCATGGACACATCATTCAGGCATGGGACACATACACATACACAGGTGAATGAGTGCATTCTATTGTATAATCAGATCTTTTTTGAAAATCCGTCATACACTTACATTAAATAGTTAATACACAGTACACAAAACATCCCTCCAAAATCGAGCACACTTGATTTAGCAAATGTGTGCATGCTGTACATTTGAGAATAAACATAGACATTTGCTGCCCTCCTGTGATCACATGAAGTACAGTCCCAACAAGCAACCGACACAACCACTGGTTATTTTTACGGCATATTTTTGAGGCATTGAAATATTGTCATGGTGATACTCATAACTGTGAATCCAACATTATTTGCATCACCTAACAAAACTCTCTTCATCTATCAGAGAAACACTTTGACTCTGAAATATTATTTTTTTGGTTTTCATCAATCATGCCAAAATGTCTCTGCTGCCCTCTTCCCCAGAGTGACCACATGCAACTTAATATTTAGATTCTAACATACGTTTTTACGAATTTATCCAAGCATCTTAAAGGACCAGTCAACTGGACTTTTAAACACTTATTTCAGGAATGAGGTGGTATTTTACCCTTTGGTATGAAATTTCAGTCAGCAAAAACATAGTGCAGTTTTTACATGTGTGCTTCTGCAGTACATCATAAGCACAAAACTACAGCTTAGCGATTTGTTGTTTTATTTCGAACTTTATATGCAATGAATCGCGAATATTTGAGGTCACAGTCACTTTCAAGGTGTCTGCAGTCCCGATATGTGGCGCTAGGGGTCAGCAAATACACGGCGAGTATCTGACTGGGAGCCTTTGCCATGTAGGATGATCTCTGCCGAGAACTATGTGTCCCCCGAGCGACTCCGATTAATGAAACTTGAATGATGGTATTCAGTGAGTGTTGCACTCGGACACAAGCATTCTCAGGTTGCATCACGCAGATCTAAGAGGCACATGTGCAGCAATTATACCAGCATATCACACATACTATTCGATGCACATCATCTGCGATATTGAAACAATGTCAAGTTATGCGCAATGTGAATGACCTGTTGTGGGTAGGGGTTAAAAATGACTTCCCCAGAGTTTCCCTCATAATGTTCTCATTGTCTGAAATTTGCCAAACATTGGCTGGACTCAAAAGGAGCAGCTTGTGCAGCAGAGCCCTGGGTCCAGCATGCTTCCATTATGAAGTTACTCTCCCCTTATTCGATTAAATGTACCCTAACTCACTCCAAACCCACACTGTGCATAATCTCATCACGGATGATAAGCATGTAATAAAAAGCATATTTAACTTGAAAGAGCACCTTTTGCGAATGCGTATAATTATGGATATCAAAATAGAATCATTTGTTTAATTGTGAGCCCTTGCCAAGAGGTATGTAATTGCTTGGAAGAAAATACTTTACAGTGGACTGAGGCGTCTGAAGCTGATCCTCGGCCGCCTGGAGAGGCAGGGTCATCCGTGGGGCCAGCTCCTTTCCAGGCTTTGGCCGAAAGAGGGAGAGAGGGTTCGGAAATTTTGAGAGTTTGAGTGACCAGAGGTTTCTTTTTCTTTTTTTCCTGATGGCGTAACAAAGCCAAAATACTTCATTCTTGTTCCAAAAAATGTTAATCATTCATATTGGTCACTGGTGAACAGCACCACCACCACCACTACTTCAAAAAACAATTACTATCATCATTATCATCATCATCTTCTTCCTCTCCTTCTTCATCACGTCGTCCTCGTCGTCGCTGTCTCCTATACCGTTACTTATCAGCAGCATCGCCCATCCATACCGTTTGCTAAGGTCTGGCCTTGAAGTTTAATTATTATTATGAAACTTAAAGTATAAGAAGAACAGGTGCGCGTCCTTAATGGTGCCTGGGGGACTTAAGTTTCATCTTTGATTAATTGGCATGTTAACAGGAGAGGAGTCGCCCTAATAGCTGCTTTGCGTTGCCGAGCCCAGCGGAAGTTTTTTCGGGGCACGAGAAAAGGAAAAGGGGGGTTTAAAAATAGGCTCTATCAATGCGCAGTGGGAAATGAGCTGCCATTTACGTCCCGACGAGGCAATTTGCAGCTCATAATCAAGAGAACGGAAACAGTCTATCGCATTTCCCTCCACAATGCGAGCTCTGCGGGTACTCCATCCAACCCGGCGCGGGGAGATAAATCCAGAAATGAATCAAATATGTCTGGGCCTGAAACATTATCGCCAATCGTTGGAGGAGACTGCTCTGAATATGCCCTTTCCCCCATTTTTTTCTTTTGCTTTTTTGCAGGGGCGTGCATGGGGAATATTTAGCGTTGAAGTAATATTCATGCTCTCCTAAACGAAGCAGTTGATGAAGATTCAGGCTGCAGCTGCACGACTCTATAGCCGTCCTTGGTGAATTTAAAACAACTGTGGTACCTCAAAATCGCATGACAGCCGCGATAACTTCGTTATTGCGTTTTTGAAAATTCACAGACCGATTTTCGCGTCCAACACTGTAAAATATTATTTTTTTTCTTAGGTGCGATGTATATTGATGATGCAGGTGAACGATATGATCGTTTCTGAAAAACAGGGAGGCAGAATTTGTGGATCCGCGGACCGTCTGGCGGTGGCGCTCATGATATTAGAACTCGCTTCATCCATCAATACGTATTTATAGGCGAGGTATTCTTGGACATTTGATGAGCCCCTGTCACCAGTTTGGCCACGCTTCGTTTTCCTATTTATATAAGGTAGCGACGTGCTGAAACCCACGAAAGTAATTATTTTTGCTAATTACATAACGCAATCTATTGTTTCTATAGGGACGTCGAGGCCCCAGAAAGTGAAAACATGGCGTGAACAGTCTGGAAGAGTGAGAGATTCACCAGAGGATGCGTGCCAAAGATAAACTGTTTATGCCGGAGGAATGGTGCAGGGCACCGCAGTGCGCAGATTTCGGGTGTTTCTGGTGGGGGTGGAAAGACAGAAAATCGCACGCTGATGAGAACAATTGCCGGATTTTCTGCGAATCAAATGTGAGTCTATTTTCCTGTTTGGAGCCGATGTGTACCAAACACTGCTGACCCCCGCGCTCCTTTCCAACGGCCTCGGGGCGACACGCGTCGCTCCTGCGGTCGATTCTACCGCTTTTCCACCTCCAACATGCGCGAGAATGTCCGGAATGCAATTGTGTTGCGCACGTTTGCCGCGGAAACCTGCAGCCTGTGTCTGTTTAACTTGACCGACCGGGTCTCATCGCCGGTGCGCCGTGGCGCATGGAGGCTCTCTCGGCTACCCGGAACGAACCCGTGGATAGGACACCAAGCGATCGGTGTGAGTGTGTGTGTGTGAGCGTGTCAGGCGGGGAACACTATAGCGCGCGCGTGTGTGGGGGGGTAAAAGAAGACGTTGTCGGCAGAGTGAGTTGACCTCATTTGTCTTGTTGATCACCGTCTGTCATCTCTGAGAGCGCGACAAAGGATTCAATCACGGTCATTCACCACGCTGCCGTGCGAAAACAAAAAGATGGAGAGAGGAGGGAAAAAACGAAAAACGCACATAACCCCTGCACCATTTTCCACTTCCCAAAGAAAGAATTAGGGAATTAGCGGTACCATTGGTCCATCGGCGCGTATGAGCACGATGGACCAATGTCTGCTGTACACGTGCGCGTATGAGCACGTGTACAGCAGACAGAGCAGAGTTACGCACATTTACGCAAAGAAGCCTCTGAAATTTTACAAGGCACCGTGATGAAAACTAAAAAACAATCAAACAACAACAAAAACAACAAGAGAAAAAAGCGTTGTCCACCACAAATCATGTTGCGAGATACTTGATATTTGTCCGATACATCCCGATACATCGACACAGCGGTGAGACAAACTTTTATGATGGTCAATATTCATTTCTGTTATATGGAACGCGCGACGTCGGCCAGACAATAACAACAAAGATGGATGAATTCTTGCGCTTCTGTGTGTATGTGTGTGAGGAGAGTGAGGAGAGAAAGAGAGAGAGAGAGAGAGAGAGGGGGGAGAGAGAGAGAGAGGGAGTGTGTGTGTGTGTGTTCTCCAGCAGGCCCGAAGCCCGACTGGCCTTATCTGCCTC
>OMPJ01015801.1:43408-60434 GCA_900312935.1 Carapus acus | reverse complement strand
CTTTTCGCGTGATCACTTCCCTCACATTTTCTGCCTTGAACCCTCTGTTGTGTTTGCCATTCTCCTCCTCATCCTCCCTCCCGGCACCCCTCGGAGCCATTTCACGCCTTGAATAGCTTTTCCTGAGAAATGACTGTTGCTATTTGTGTTCTGGAACCTTCTGTGAATATCTGCATGCAGAAATATCGAAATGCACAGCACACGCGCACACACACGTACACACACATTCAGTCACTCTACTGCTCTTTGTTTCTGCTACTTTGTCTCTGCTTCCATCCCTGCCATTGTTTACCGCCCCAATCCAAACAATGGCATCCTCCTCCTCCCTCCCTCCCTCTGTTGTTTCCCTCCATGCTACCACATCCCTACCGAGGCAGCGAGGCGTCGGTCGGTCCCACCGTCCGTCGTGCTGGCACGTGAGGAGTGCGGAGCCGAGGAGGTAGAAGCCTCTCTTACAGTGGATCGACACGACAACGCCGTAGCTGAAGACTTCTGGGTAACGCAGGCCGGACTGACGAACGCCGTTCTCCACGTAGCCCGGGTCGGAACAGTTTACCACTGTGGAGCGTAAACACAAGGCGTTGGGTTGTGAGAATCCACTCGGTTGCCCGCAGCTTGAGTTTGACCTCAAAATGAAAGTCACAATACCCTAAAATAACACCAGCTGCAGAGGGAGAAAATTAACATCAGGACCATGAAACATTAGCAAATATCCATGAAGTCACATTGCCAGTGTCAAGAAGAGAAGAGAATCGATACAGAGTTTCGTAAAACCTCACCGACCGAGCTGAAGGGAGTGGGGTGGGTCAGGTGGTGTTAAGGTGACCAACCCTGAAAACAAAAAATCTCTCAAGACAAAAACACTTTATTGATTTTAGTGCCGTTTTAGTTTTCCTGTGTTTCTGGCCGTTCTCTGCTCCTTTTAGGCTCTGCTGGATGAATGCCAGTCTGCATTTAATGATTCCTTGTGTTTGTGTCACAGGGGAAACTGACATTCACTCAAATTTTAGTCCACGGGGAACGCGGACCAAAGTGTGCGATGGAGCTCCTACGTGCGCCCTGCAGTTTGTGTGTGTTTCCATCCGCTCTGTCATTGTGCGGCGCCCCGGTGGGAACAAAGAAAGTTTCAGTCTCATAATTGACAGCTGCTACTGGGAGGACAAGGGAGAGGTAAGGCTGAAAGACGAGGGAACAGAGGAGACGTGGAGCGGGCAGGCAAGCGCAAATGATTCCCCCTGTATGGAAAAACCCATGTGAGCGTCTACCTAAAATCAATCTGCTCCCATGACTGTGCAGTTCATGTGTGTGTGAGTGTGTGTGCGCTTCGGGGTGTTTTAACTGTTTAAATGAAGTCCAGGGAGACATGTGGGGAAACAGTCACGCATGGTTAGCTGAGGAGAAGACAGTGTCTCAGGACATGTCCCAGGCTGTGTGCGCTTAAAAAACTGCCGGGATGTGTATAGGTACACGCATACATGCATTAGAACACACACACTCACGTACAGTACGCTCACACACACGCACATATACTCTTCCCTGACAGTGACAGCTCATTCGTCGGTGTGTGGTAAACCATATTAGAGTCTATCAATCTTTTCCATTTTACTCCCTCTCAACGAATAGATATTGCTAGAAAGGTTCAAATTAATACCGCGGCCCATAGATAACTTCAGCTGCTGCTTGGAAGACTGTCACAGATAAGAGCAACAGTGCAATATAGATGGACAAAGCTTTGAAAATAACAAATTTGGAATCGATTGTATCCAAATTCCAAGTTTCTCGTAAACACAAAGTGCATACAAACACACACACACACACACACAGGTATCAAAGGTATTAGAGGTTGCCTACCTTTGCAGAGAGGCAGGGGGCTGCTCCACTGTCCGTTCAGTCTGCACTGAGCGCGTGCGTTGCCGGTCAGGATGTGTCCCTTGTTGCAGGTGAAGTTGACCACGTCGTTGAGGTTGAACTCGCTGCCGTTGGTCCGCCCATTGACGGGGTTGCCTGGGTGACCGCAGGTTATCGCTGGAAAAGGGGGGAACGGAGAGAGACGCGATGAGGAAGGACGCCATTGGTGAGGGGAAAATGACTGCCAAGATTCGGTATGTTTTGTTAGCTTAAATGAGGCTTGTGAAGGGAGTTAGTGAAGAGATATTTTGAGTTTGTGAAGCACATTTAGTGAAATATGTGTTTCCTGGTAGAAGAGTGCGATGTATTCGTATTTGAAGTTTAATAAGTAAGGAATAAATCATCATACAAATACTCACGGACGCAGACAGGCGTCGTTCCTGACCACCGGTGATCCTGCTGACAGATTCTGACAGATGTGCCAATCAGGCGATATCCCAGCATGCACTGGTACACCACGGTGTCACGGTAGCTGGAGCCGTCTCCGCTAATGTGTCCGTTGACGATGGGATCTGGGGAGTCGCAGTGACCGGCTAGAATATACAAAAAGATTGAGATTAATATGTGAAACAACTCTTGACTCCTTCCTCTAGGTTCAAGGGCTTTAAAATCATCAGTGCTGGCTCAGTGATCCAAAGCTGTGGATGTGGAGAGGCCATCTCCAGCTCGCTGCTCCCACTTAGGACCAGCAGGAGATGAACAACAGCTGTCAGAGCACTCAAACTGCGGAACATTGGCGTAGGACTGACATCAGCCGAACGCTTTGCAAATGACTGATTGGAGGCTGTGTGTCTGAGCGAACGAGGAATCCATATCCACGTAGCAATTAGGGATTAAGTGAGAGCCTATGCTAACGAAGATAGAATGTACACATGTATGGTGGCATCGCGTGCATGGTTCTCAATGACTGGAGGACATTGTACTGGCACCAGAGAATAAATCTAATTCAGAGGTTAAACGTCACCACCTTTTCAAACAAACACCTTCCAATGATTGACAGGCTTAATCATCAAATGAAAAAGCAGAAAATCATTTATTGGGTCCGGTCGCCTCCATTTCCATAGAAAGGGGAAGAAAAAAATATAAACCCCTCACGTGATGATGAAGTCAAGGAGCATTAAGATGTCACAAACTGATGAAGAGTGACGGATGCCTCTGACCATATCGTGGATTGACCCGTTTTTACCCCCTCCTGGGTGGGCCAAAGGTGTCCGTGAATCATAATGTAGGTTGTAAAACCTTTCCACTGTTTTATGTATTAATCACGTTAATGTACACCCGTGTCCTTACATTTGTCAGCGTTCATTACTGGGGCAAGAGGACAGTTTGTCAGACTTACTGCCGCTTGCCGCTGTGGACCCCACTTAAGAGATCGTGCACATTAATGAGGGTTACACACTGTATTAAAAGATTACACAGTCCCGTGAAAAATCGGGGGTTTCTACATGGTAGCACATATAACAAAGTACATAAATCCCCTCCAGAGCTCTGCCCTTAGTTCAAACACTGCGTTGGCGAGGAGAACGCGAAAGAAATGCAAATATGATTTTCTTCCTTTACGTCTCTCCTCATTATGTGCATTGTGCTTTCATGTGTATTATACAGACAAAGGACAAATGTTACATGACCACTTCTATGAGGACGACCAAACGAGATCAATTTGATTGCAATGCGTTTCATTATCACCGTGCGGACGGGGAAAACCTTTGATTTTGTAAAGGCAACCGCAGCTTTATGTTTGTTTGAGACTTCTAATTCATGATGGATATTTGATGTTTAGTTCCTTGTTTAATGTTGATGCATAACACGTAGTTCACACACACACACTCACTCACACACCTTGAGCGTGTATCACACGCTCAAGGTTATAATTAGGAGAGTTTTAACGTTTCTTACCCAAGCACCTGGTCTCTGCTCCGCTCCACAGGCCGTTGGCCCCGCACTCTCTGACATGTGACCCCACCAGCGTGTAGCCATGGTTACACATGAAGATTGCAGTCGCTCCATAGGTAGTTAGTGTCCCTAGCTTGGTGCCAAAGGGCGGAGAAGGAAGCTCGCCACAGGAGATGACTGTAATTAAAATAATAATCTCAGGACTTTGAGACACGGCATCAAACCCCCACTTTAAGCAAAGTTCCAGTTAACCAACGCACACAAACAAAAGTAATACTAAAACTTTTTTTGACCTAACGCAGACTCCAATTTTCTACGTCTTGAGTCCTTCAACAATGCAAAATTTTGTACGCAATTGGGAATTTTTCGCACAAGCCGCATTTCTAAATTCTCTGTGAAATGAGCAGCAAGGACACAATGTGGCGTAAAATAGAGTTTGACCAAAAATGTAGAAAAAAAAAAAAAAGAATCCCAAGGTTCCGCATTATCTGACGCACAGGCTACATTCAGGTAGAAATGTCTCAAGACAATGTGCGCCCAGACCTTCACTCAGACCTTGAGGGTTGTGCAAAAAAAAGGTGGAAAACACATACCTACACACACACACACACACACACCGACAGAGGCGTACAAACAGAACTTTGCCGGCCGTACCCCTTTGCTGCAATTCTTATCGAGCCCGTGGCACGAGTACTGCTTCCAGTCAGGCCAGCCCATTCCTTTGTTTGGCACAAAGGTGGTTCGGGCTCTATCGGAGGTACAACTTTCTTCATTTGCACTACCAACCTTCCAGCTGTTCATGGACTGTGTTTGCGCTAGAGTGGCCACACTCTTTTCACAACCCACAGGCCACTGCCCATTCACATTCCTTGCTTTATGTTGACATGTTGACAGGTTTTTGTGTATTCCTACGCTTGTTTTATCTTTGCCACCAGGGGTGATTTGGATTCAATTGAGTTTAAGATCATCCATGGAGTGAGTAAACATATATGTTGTCTGTTCGTACTTCTTCGTTACCATGCAAACATTTCATTGCTTACTCTCCCAATTGTTTCAAAACAATAGCTTGCACAATGCATATTGTTCAATAATAAAGACGAGGAATTATGTTTGTAAAAGTAGCCCCACATTTCTCAACAAGGACCATTTTCAGTTCAGAGGAATGACAAAATACTCAAAAAGCGAACATCCTGGAGAGTGATGAATGTTTTTTTGACCCGATATTTGAACCTTGCTCCTGACCTGAATTCAACGTCTTGCTCAGAGTTTCAAGTAGAAATTTACGGCAACTTCGCAGCGACACCCCAACCTTTTTTCTTTATTTTTTCTCCTTTCATACTTACTCTTACAGGCAGCTGGGTCGTCTGATCCCTCCCACGTCCCATTGGCGAGGCAGCGGAGCGTCCGATGTCCTGCCCCCAGATAAAACCCTGTCGAACACTCCAGCATCACCGTGGAACCAAACTCTCCCTGCCTACCAGAGAGCAGACGGAAGGTCATGTGTTCGGACAAAACGCTCTCGACGCTGGGACAGTGGATTGCTGAAAAAAAGAAGACAAATAATCTTGATTTGGAAGAGTTGTGCCGTTCTGACATGATTAATTTCCACTTAAGGCTTACTTATATTGCCACTCAAATTACCGTGGCTACCATGTCAAGGTTACAGAGTCATTCTGACGGTGAGGTGAGCACTTGGGCGGCTGCTGAAAATGAGTAACGGTTCCACTTGGCAGAAATTTGGGGTCCCTAGCTGTTGTTCTTAAACAATTAATAAACCATGGTGTCTATATCATGGATTCAACAGTTTTCTGGCACTTGCAAAGTGCTGATATTTTAATTTTCCACCACTTCAGTTTGAAAGACACTGAGATATTCTAGTCATGTTAGGAATTTAAGAGTGGAATCACTCCTAAACAAGCCATCTGCATGCTCTCTCCAATGACCTTACACCTTCCCCACAAACAACGAAAAAATCTCCGTTCTGCAGTTGCTGGTCTGCACTCACACACCAATATCACATGCCATCGGTGGCAGTTAGTGAAGAAGTGGGTAAGACAGAAGCTTACGTAAACATCTGGAGGGTGTGGCTGCGTTACTCCAGGTTCCGTCCTCCAAACACACTGCTGTCATTGAAATGGAGGGGTCAAGGTGGTAACCGTGGTTGCAGTAGTATGTCACCTGGGTACCAACGGTGTATTGGTAAGCGTGGAAGCTGCCGTTGCCTGGTGATTGGGGTATTCCACAGGAGATTGCTGCCAATCACAAACATATAAGTGTTCACGTCGCTCCGAACGTAATTTTGTGACATTTTTGGGATGGAAACGCGACAAAAAGCGAAAGCGCACATGTATCTGTGGACGCACCTTGACAAAAAGGTGGGGGAGCATCCCAGTGGAAAAGTCCATTAGGGTGGAGTCTGCAGGTGGCATTGCTGGAGCCTACCAGCCTGTAACCATGATTACAGTAGAAATGAAGCCTGCTGCCTGGGCGGAGTTTTGTGCGGTTGGTCACGCCCCCGTTCAGGGGTGGGTCTTCTATGCTGCAGAAGGACGCTACAGGGAAAAAGGACAGGAGAGGGGAAAGGAATGAACGGGTATATGAACCTGTGAATTCTCCAATTGAAATTCTGTTAATTTGTGCTCTGAAATCCATTATTTTCTCCTGACCTAAAAATCATTAGCAGCAAAGGAAAGTGATGGCTTGGTGTGTTTGATGGGGAAAGGTGACTCTGGGAAACACTTGCTGTCATTTTGACTGATACCGCAGCTTAATGAAATAAGCATCGCACTAATGGTCCCATTACCGGGCACTTTGGATAAAAATGTTGACCAAATGACATATTAAAAACCATTGGATCAAGTTCAGCCCACCAGTGGGGACGAACTGCCATCTCACAGTGCAGCCGTGAGTTAGTATTAAATCAAACGCTGTCCATAAAAGTGCTCATAAGTAATAAAGCTTGATCAGAGATACGGTCGTTTGTTGTCTTTGAAGCGATGCGAACTAGCGTGTACAAAGAACAGAAAACCAGGCAAACACCTTGCAAGGCAGCCAGTTCCAGTTGTTTGGCTCTCCCCATTTTGCTCAGACCCCAAACCCATTTCAGCTCATCTCCCTTTTGGCTTCGCATTTGTGGAATGACTTTCCTCACTGCCCCTGCAAGGACATTCGCTCCACAATTTCCATTTTGACATGAGGACTGATGTTTTTGAGAAGTGTGATAATGTCTCCCTCACTCACACATCTTTTCCTCCACTCATCACTGATTGGTCTGAAATAATTTCCCTTTATCACCATCACCCATTCCACATCAGAGCCCTCCTCACTGACATAATCATCCTGTGGCAATGTGATTTTCCACATAGTATTTACACCCAAACAGTTCTAAACGCGTTTCATTTTCCCAACTGCTGTCATGAAAACATTCCTTTAAACATTTTGATGTGAGGGAAGTCAAGTCAACACATTTTGGGACACCCCATGAACTCACAATTTCACACAAAACTTTAAAATACTGACTTTTCAGATTTCATTTCCAGATAGAAGACGACGGTATCATACGTTTCAATTTTACCTTACTTACTCGAAGTTCCTATCTCCTTTACGACAGGGATGCTAGGTTGCACTCGCGCATTAACATTATCAATTGTGTTTAAACTTATCAAGAATAAAACGAGTAAATAAATATGATGAATTGGGCGTACACAACAATCCATCTGCAATTTTGGATGGTATCCAAACTAGTGAGTTAAGAGCTCTTCAAGTGTGTTTCTAGCTGCATTTTAAGTGCTTAGCTTAGTCTGCACTCTGCCCGCTTGGCTAGCAGATAGCGGAGTAAGCAAAACACTCAAAGCAACAACCACAGCAACAAAGGGAAGTTTTTTACAGACACGAAACAATTCATCAGGAAGGGACAATTAAATCTTCATAATCTATAGTCAAATTGACTCTCCATTCTTGGACACCAGACGCGTCAAAGACATTTTAGGGACTCCCGTTGTATTTATCTCGATCTTTACCGTTCCGTGACAGCATCACAAAACATTTCTCACCGAGGTCCTTGCTAATGGGTTTGTTTTGGCTATAGTTCAAATTGAGGAAGTTTATGCAAGCAAAAACAACACTCTAAATGTTAATGTGGAAATGTAATAGCTCTGCTCTTACATATGGCATTGTTTTACTGCCACTAATATTTGTATTTGCAAATGGCGAAACCCAACCATGCAAACACATGCAATGAAGGCAGGGAGGGTGTAAGCGGGCAGAATTTCAAATTAGAAACGAGGGGCCACAACTCAAATGGGGAGACTATGGTTGCCTTTGAAAAGGTCAGCGAATAAATATATGCGTTCAAATTAAAAGAGTGGAGACATCAAGGTCATTTCGCCTCTTTGACCCTGTTGTAATATAAAGTGCAGGCCACACTTGCACACACACACACACACCGACCACTTAATTTTCCTCTATAACTAATTTTTCAGTTTTAAGCCATTGACTGCATTAAAGTATACTCATTTGTTCATGAATAGATAAACTACACACATTAATAATGTCGGCGACAGCATAAATTGCGGCCACCTAACTGTGCGTCTTTGTTTACTCTGGATTTCTGCTGCCGTCCCACTATGTGGAGCAAAAACAAGTATTGTGCCAGATTGCTGCTGCGCCACGCGGACCTGAGACATCGCAGATCGTATCACAGATCGAGGGAACACCAGCGAGAGGATGAAACTGCAGACTCTTGCAAAGAAACAGGTACTTTCCTAACACAAAGTCATCACAGGCTACAATTCTTGGTTCGGGGCCAGCAGAGAAGCCTAACAAATCAAATCAAGCCCAGCTAAAAAAGATAACAGCATTGCGCCGGCAGGCGCAACCGCAGCGATCCACACAGGCGGAAACTCACTGCCAGCTTAACAAAGTGGACGTTAAGATTGGCTTTTCTTTTGCATAAATAATGGCACGCATACAATACTTCAATTATCTCCGTCGTGAAAATTTGTAACCTCGAATTGTTGAAACATACAAAATGTTGGGTGTGTCAATTCTTCTTTTGATAGAGAAAAAAATGGACTTGAGAGACGTTTCGAGTATCCCTGCTAATAAAGACAACCAGGTTGGATAGATACAACTCCAAGTAAATGAAATAAGAAAACAGAGCTGATGACCCACAATTGTACCTCTACTAAAGCATTGGAACCACATAAATACATGTTAGCAAATTCCCACACATCTTAAAATGCCAATGCAGTCTCTGAACTACCGATCGGATGGATGCACAGTAAGATACCTGAATATCGTATCTTGAATCCTCTCTTGTTGGTGGCGTGGTCAGTGGACCATCTCAGATACAGCTGATTCGTCTTTGAGGTGAAGTTGAGTTGCGACGAGTGATTCCCGCTTAAGGCGACGAGCAGCGGGCTCTGCCCGGACGACCCTACACAAACAACGAAAAAGCTGAGAACATTCACACTTGTGGCATCTGTCGGTCTGTGTTGACGTGTGAGCGGCGTATGCCGTGACAATTCTATGTGTAACGCGAGTGTGTGTCTGTGTGCGCGTGTGCCGGAGGATGACGCGTACAAAAACGCTGAGTCAGCCTGAAACTTGAGGCAGAACGTGTTCCCGCCTGGTTGGCAAACGCAGCACTGCCGGCATCATTAAGTTGCTAAGCAGCCCAGAGGAGCTGTTGAGCGTGTGTGTTCTGACAGGAGGGCAGCGCTCAGGTGCTCCTCAGGTTTATGGACCACAGCTTCTCCACCTGTGCAGAGGCCTGTTTAACTAAACTGCTGGGAGCAGCACAAACATTTTTAACGATAATAACCCATCATTTACATTTAGGCTTGGCTCCCATTAATATTTATGGGATAAAATGTGACAGACAGAAAAATTAACCATAAAACGCTGACTGGAGTAAACAAACTGTGTATTTACTCCAGCCTTGGGATATAAACCACATCTGGGTTATAAATGATTAATTATGATTGGTTTGTCGAGTAATGAAGACGTTTGTGACATGCTTGACACGACTTTGTTGACAACGCCTTGGCTTGGTTGTTTCTTTCTTATAAACAGTTTTAGGGGCTGATAAATTGCACAGAGATGGTCGACTGAAGATATGAGGCATGTTAAGAGTAAAGAAAAGCTGCACAAATGTACACCGTGAGTAAGGACGGGTGTAATGTACACAGGATGGGCGCATACTACACAGCTGTGTGTGAGGTGCTCATTGGGGAGATTTGGAAAAAAAAATTATCCATACCATCAAAAATCTCCAGCTCATCAAACTGCTTTTCGCTGTGGAACATCTCCACATAGATATTGATGGTGTAACCTGGGAAAAAGGATCAAAAATTATTGACACACACACACACACACACACAAACACAAACACACAAACACACTGTACCTGGTAGCATCCGCAGCAGCCACGAGCATGTCTGGCTGTTGGGGTAGTTGTTAGGAAAGCCGGGACTGAGGATCACCCCTGATGACGAAGAGCGCTCCTCATTGGCTGGACACTGGGCTGAATGGAGTCATGGACAAAAGAAAACAGCACTAATGAAAGTACTGCAACTCTGTGTTTGTTTTGAGCTGGTGAAGAAACACAATCGGGACCAATTTTGGTCAGATTGAACCATCGATAAAAAACAAACCAAAGGCATGCACGCACGCAGACACACACACACACACACAGCACGGTAGGGATTCGGGTTCCGAGACTAAGGCTTATTCTCCAAAAGATCTGGCATTTTCTTTTGACACCTTAGAAATTAGTCCTCACTGTTTTTACGAGACAATGTGGGAACAGAGTGTTAAACCAATCCAAAAATTCATATTTATGCTTTCCAAGCAGCTTCAGCACATCCCAACCTCAGCAGATACTGGTTAGCCATGAGGATTACTGAGAAAAAACAAGATTTGATTTTGTCTCATCAACTCAGTCTTATGTTGTGGAAAACAGGGACGGATCACCATCATAGAACATGTAACTTTGAAATTAAGAATTTAAGTTGCAACTTGAAGACAGAGTAAATGGAGTCAATGGTCCGTGCAATCAAAGTACGTACAACTAGCCATAGTTGAACGTTTAATAACTTTCCAGAGATCACTGTTGGAATATGAAATAATTGGGGGCATTTTCACTGTCTATGGCCCACCTTGCCTTTATCTTGAATGTGAATTCCCACCGTTCCCAGGATGTCTTTTCACCATGCAGAGAATGTAAAACACTTCTGTTCATCTAGGTCTCTCTGAGTGAGTGAAAAGTGTAATAAAGGCAGCAGCTACAGGACGGCTGCAGATTCTGTCCGTGTAAAAGTACATGTTTGACTCTGTTCAAAAAATACAAAGACTCTGCTGAATGTATTATCAGCTATTTAATTTTACTTCAGCCGATTCTAGAGCGCACTCAGGGCATTGATTGCGCAAAGGCTTGGATCAGGTTGTTCTTGTGTCCTGACCGAGCCTGGGTGAACTTTCCCCTTAATCACACTTCGGGAACATGACAAAGGCAGGATTTCTCATTGAAACGGAAGCACTCCTGACAGAGGATGGAAGTCATCAGCATCCCACAGGAAGACTCTCTTCTCACACCTTCTTCTGTACTGATGTAGTTAAAACTTCTGTTAGCAAAATCAATGTGCGGACTTGGGGGAAAAGTTCAAAATGGAGCCTCCCAAATGGTCTCATATAGAAAAATGCAAAGTCACATGCGGAATGGAAGGCCGGCATCTGCCTGGGCCATCATTTGAGTGGTGACGAAAGAGTTGAATTGAAAGAGTGCAGCACTTTGTGTGAGGGAATACATCAACATTTTCTATACATATGGCACACAAAGCTCATTTGCATATCCAAGTCATCCAAGAGTGACAGTTTGTCAACAACATTATGGCAGCCACAAACGCTAACACGGCGTAGCGCCTGGCTTGCTCAGTGTAATGGTCCAATGTACAGATCTGCTGTGTCCTTTGTGTGTCCTCAGCTCACCATATTGCAGTCCAAGGCAGTGACTGTGGATGGCAGTTTGTGTGTGTGTGTCTGTGTGTGGGAGGAAGTGTGTAACAATGCACACACATGAAGGTATTTAAAGGTCATGTCACTGCTAGTTTCTACTCCTCCAGTGCTCGCATTGGTGAATTACTGACCAAACTTGAAAACATGGGTAAATCATCGCTAGTCATAATGCAAGAAACTGAGCGTTTCTTCCTGATTCTTCAGTTTTTTTTCCTGATGCTTTTAAAATACGCAGGCCATCTGAGGTCCACTTCAAGGCTTTTAATGAAAAAAAAAATGGTGTGTAGAGTATTTTATTGAATGAACTATCTGTAGCATCAGGGGAAAAAAAATCAACAACACAGACACATGCACACAGACATACTCATAAATGCTAATTTAGCATTCAGCATGGCTAATTCCTTACCTTGACAAGCCGGTGGCGGAGACTCAAAGAGCAAATGAGAATTCAGCCTGCAGGTAAGCTCAGCCTTCCCAACCAGTGTGTACCCAGGTGAGCATTGGTACTTCACAATGTCCCCTAAACATGGAGAGCAATCTGAGGTCACTCACAAGGACGCAGTGTTTGTTACTGTTCTGTGAGCGTACAGGCGTACGTTTGAGGAACATTGCGAGGAACATTTCTGGCTCTTGCGCGAGGGAGTATTCAATTCTAACTGAGTGAATGTAGGGTTGCAGATTTCTTAAGCACCACCAACAACATGTTACCATTAGCTCGAATATTTTCTGACAGACACGACGAAGATTTTCCCTATTGTATTCAAGCTCGCTGAGATGAATAAATAGGAAGTAACCCGTCCTTGAGCTTGTTCAAAGATTTTGTAACTGGCTATGAAAACCGATCACCAACAAAGAGGATATCGTTCCTCTGGTGCTCCATTTTGCCACGTTGACTAATTGAATATTCACAGTATCCGACCTTGACAATTGCGAGTATGTGGGTGTATTGAGCACACTGACTTTGTCAGAGCAAATAGCTCAGCATCCTTCCACGATGAGAGCTGTGTGTCATGGCGAGCAGCAATAATTTGGCGACCAGTTGGTAACAAACCGAGTGCTGCTGCGGTATTATAACCTACTACATCATTGTCATGGCCTCGGAGTGTTCTATAGTAACACTGTTTCCTCAGATTGATTATGTTATTGTGGCTCACAGATGATTTCTGTAATGTGTCGGCCGGTGAAGAATTTCCCGCCAGTGATCCAATGTGCCATCTTTAAAAAGGTCAGAAACAAAACAAAACAAAAAATGGCCAGAAGACCAGAAGATAATACAAACCAATCAATCAAAAATCAGCCCTGTTAGAAAAAGTGACATTTCCAAGATGCAAGTCTGTGCCGATGAGTGGCAAGGTTCGGCTGAGCCCTGACGGAGTAAACTGATCTTGAGCTGGTTTTATGAAATGTCTGTTTTTTTTCTTTTAAATTACTGCCGCTGTTGATCTGAAAGGTCACAGAAACGAAGAGCAAGATACTTTGTCTTTCTGTCATGCGGATAACTTGCTCTTTTTCTTGCTCTTCTGCCTGTAGGTCTCTACTCTCCGCGGGTTATTTCAGGACAGAAACTGAGGATAATTTAGCTCATACTGTATGTGTCCAGTTCCTTCAGAGTGATTCAGCCACATTCATCTGCACAATAATATGATACAAAGGGCGCCACTTCATGTATTACGGTATAACTGGACTCCAAACTGAGATTTTACCTATCTGGAAATCCTCATCCTCATAGGTCAGCTCTGAATTCTCCACCACTGGAGGAGGAGGGCATTTCTTCAGGCGGTAGGCTGAGGAGAGAAGCAATTCTCGGTTGATAACTTGCAGGGAAAAAAGGCAAAAAAAAGAAAAGAAAAAAAAAAGTATTTTCAGGAGGGAAGATTATTGCAATACAGAAAATTAGTCTCTGATCCAATATTCTCATTTTCACATTATTAGTATTTGAATCAGGGTGTGTGTGCACCCGTGTGTGTGTGTGTGTGTGTGTGTTTGTGAGAGAAAGAGAGAGAGAAAGGGAACCAAATTCGTCGATTCAAAAACGAAAAGATGACACTCCACATTTCAGCCTTGTTTGTCCAATACAAACTTATGTAACATCAAACCCATTTGGTGTCATTCATTTCTGTTTTGAAGGCTGGGTCTGTTCTAGTTTGATGTCTTTATGTAAGAGATGTACACACTTTAACTTTGTGCTAAGTTTGACCTTGTGTCTTTTTTTCGTTTTTCTTTAGTTTGGTCGATTGCTTTGGTTGAGTTTCACAATACTGGGAGAAAGGGAGTGATGAATGCAAGAGAAAATGAATGAATAACAACATAAATCTTCAAGGTCACTTAGTTCTTAAGTTAGTCCAGTGGGCGCTGTGTCCAGCTCGAGACAGATTGGTCCTAAGTTATTCAAGCTACAATCGCAAGTATAATTTGAATCAGATTTAGACCAGCTGTGTGACGCAAACATAGTTATACAATGTGCGGGCGACGAGCAACGGGAACATATCACACTGCTCATAAAGCAGTGCAAGAAATCGGTTGTCATAGTTGCAGCTCCACGCAAACAGCGTGAAGGTTAACACATTAAGACTTCGGGCTCCTGCTGCTCTCAGGTTGAAGTGAGTCAAGTATACTTTCTATGCTGTTTGTATGGGAATCTTTAGTGATTGTCACTTGGAGACCTTACGCTCAGACTGGTGAAGTGGCCACAAAGTCTGTGGGTTTTAAAGACACAAACTGACTTCCGAAGGACACCTAAGCCTTGGAATGAACAGATTGCGGCAGAGAATGGTGTTATCTGTTTGTTTGCCTGTTTGTGAGTGAGGGCACTGACAGGGAACACATGTTTTGAAGTGCATGTTATGTGTCAGCCTGTCTTGTAACACAAAGCCTAGTGTAAATAGTAATGGCCAAACTGAAAAATGAATACATACAGAGGCGAGGATGTGGCCACCTCAAAAGGCATCTGAGATTCAAGAGGAAACTAAAATAGAATACATCTCTGTACCCAGTCAAGAACTCCACGACACTCAGCACATTCAACCGCTATCATCACAGCAAGACGTAATTAGAATTCACTTAGATGTGAGTGTACGTCACCATCGATTCCACAATTTAGACCTGTGTCAGTGGGAGTGAAATCTTAATTTATGACAGGGATGTTGAGAGTGTTTCATTTGATGGCTTCCTGACAGGTTCATTAAGGGCTCTTCTCGTCATTAGCCAAAAATCCTCTTCATGTGTTTAAATCAGTTATAACTGGTGCTTTACATGAAAAGGAAGAAACGACAGCATCAAGAGTGGCAGTGCATATGTTTTTGTGCTCTATGTGTTCTTTGGATGAAAACGTATCATACATTATATGAAATAACATGTGTGAATGGGTATCAGTACCGTGGAAATTGAGTATAAAGAACCCGCCGGTCGAAAAGTCAGAGTGGAAGTGGATCAGAACTTTGGGGCTGGTGCTGTACGCAGACTCCAATGCTGTGTTACCGCTGAAGACCCCAAGCTGGGGACTTGACACGTCTGGACCATCCCTAGAGAAACAAAAGACGTTAACAGAAAAGGAGTGACGGCAATCAGAGCCAGAAATACTTCATCGGTCCCCGTAGGAAATAGTGGGTTGAGTGGGAGTACAGGAGAGTGGCAGCACCAAGGGGAAGCGGTTGGGAGGAATCATGAAGCGGAGCGAGAAAACGAATGAATGAATAAATACTGCAAATTGCAAAAAGTGAAATTTAAAAGTGTGTCACTCAGTAGTTTACTTTGCTGCTCTGTGAGTTTGCTGTCTCAGGGTTCCGTATGATGGATGAGCTGAGCACATGTGGCAACATTAACACTGAGCTCAGCTAACGTGACACACGGTCGCTGCCTGGTTGCACTTGGCATTTACAGATAATTAACACGTAATGTCAGGGGCCCGACTGCAAACCTTGCTTCTCGCCACAGACACCACATACAAAACATGCAATGTTTTCATTCCTGCGGTGAACAAATCATCGATTTTTTTTCTCGCGCAATTAATTTCCGATGGGATTTCCGATGGGTTTCATGAGCAAAGTTGGAGAGAAAAAAAGGAATCATTGACAAGTGTTTAACACCGAACGCCTACAAAGACAAACTATAGGCAGAACGTTACATAAGGTATTATTAGGAACTTTCACAATGGCCAAGATTTCCTAGATCCGTGTGTAAGATGGCAATATCAAGCCTCCTTACAATTCACACCTTCACTTCCTAGCGTCGTGGAACAAGACGTAGATGTCGATACATAGATCACAAACAGGTAGGCCAAGTTTCTGGAAGGATCGATAGAGCTACGCTTCATCAAAACCATATGAAACACCAACTATTTCTTATTTTCAAGTATTTTACCCTGAAAATTCCATTCATCTCTTCCACAGCTGAATTTGTGTCAAGTTAAGACCTCAGCCTAACAGCTTTCCACCTGCAACATTGCTCACTTCTCTCAATTCTATTCTACCTCACTTAGAGATAACCATTACAGATCACCCATTAAATTGAACTTTGAATCCACTTTGATTAACCCAGCGGCTCACAATAGCCACGCAGCTCTGACCGAAAAGCAGCAGCCAAACCGTGATGTTTATGAGTTCAATTGAGTTTCATATCGTGTTATTCTGCTCAGTTACTTTAATTGATTTATTGCGAGTGTGCTCTCATTAAATAGCATTCAAATGTAAAAATTCCTTATAAAAGAATAAGTCAGAGGCCCTGTGGTCATAATCTGAATGAAATGTAGGCCATTACCTCACTGTTAGCCCATTTCACTTCCCACCTCCCTCCCACCTTCCCAAGAGCAAAGATGAAACGGGCTCTGCTAATTATTCAAATCAGCCAAGGCCAGAGAATAACAGCAACAAATTGCAACCGAAGACAGCAGCCGCTTTCATCACAGAATGAAGAAAAATATACCTATATACAGAGTGAGAGGAAATATGAGTCAAAAATCAGCGATACGATGACTGATGTGCCTGACAGCGGCAGGACAGTTACAAATGTTCCACCTGGATGTGAATTCACTCAGGCCCTGATGCGACTGCAGTACGTTATATATTCCATTTGAGAACGGCGGCAGTTATCTCTGAGGATGTATGAACAACCGCGATTCCTAATGTGCTTGCAAAATACTTGGAATGGAGGAGCTCCTCTGGCGTTATGTCTAAACCCTTGGAAAGCAAATATCCAGTTAGGGCTGAGAAAA